>PVKE010010476.1:0-42404 GCA_004027555.1 Craseonycteris thonglongyai | reverse complement strand
CTGACAGGCCAGGAGCATCCTCACAGCAAACCCTGAGACTGCCTGCTGTGGGCCAGCCTCCCCTCAACTCACAACAGCCCAGGGTTAGGTCCTCTGGCCCTCCCATTTGACAGAGGAGGAAACCACCCAGAAATGCCCAGTGACTTGCAGACAGCCACACCGTTGCTAACTGGCAGGGGAAAGGGCCAGAACACAAGTTGTATTTGGCAGGGTGTCCTGACCGCAGAGGGAGGCAGAAGTTTCCAGAGCACTGGCACTGGCCGAGCTCACCTGTTTTGTTTGAGTTCATTTATGTGCAACAACAAGCCAAACTCTTGCCAGGTGCTGGGAATGAATGGGTGAAGAAGGCAGACAGCCCGATTTCAGGGAGTCACAGTCTAGTGAGAGGGAGAAAATTAACCACACACTGTGGTGAGTGCTTTGACGGAAAAGTACAGCAGGACTGTTTGGCAATTGTATTTCAGGTTGAGACTTAAATCCTTATTTAAATCAGTTTTTACAAGAATTATTCTAGTTTTTTTGTAGCTCTCTAGTGGTTTACATTGTCTTGGGCTTTCTTTTCCACCTTCCAGTTCTCCAGGATTAGAGTGTATTTCCATGATTTCCATTCTGGTGTGTTAGTACAAAGCATCATAATATTCTAGAGAAATCATAAGATGTAAAAGCATGAGACTAGAGGTCAAGCGAATCTTAATTTTTTTCATATGTGTAATGAAAATAATAATTAAAAACAATTAAGCGCTACTCAAATATTTTCATTTATTAATTACAGAGCAATATCTTAACCTACAAATTAAAAAGTACATAGCATATTTTTCCGTGTATAAGACGATAGTCTTGTCTAAAATTGTTAGACCAGGGGAAGCTGGGATGGCTTAGAGGGTTAAGTGCTCGCTTTGCAGCTCCGGAGCCCGAGGATCAAATCCCGGCTCCGGCCCATGTGGACCCATATGCTGAACTGGGGTGTGCCCCTAGTTGAGTTCTTGCTGGGACCTATGCGGGAGGCTCTTGGCCCAGTTCCTGCCCTGCGAACGCTCCTACCTGTGGAGTGAAACTATATGGAAAACTAATGCTGTCAACTATGGAGACTGCTCTGGGCCCTCCCCCTTCTCTCTCTCACTCTCTCTCTCTCTCTCTCTCTCTCTCTCTCTCTGTCTCTCTGTCTCTCTGTCTCTCTCTCTCTCTCTCAAAAACAAAACAATAAATTGTTAGACCAAAAATTGGGATTCGTCTTAGACAGGGGAGTAACCCATGTATTGATTTTTTAATGTTGGGTTAGAAAAGTAGGGGTTGTTTTATACATGGAAAAATATGGTATTTCAAACCAATTTTGTGAAATGGTGTCTTGCAGAATAGGAAATTGTTTTCTATATATGAAAGGTATGCTCTATTTCCAATGAATATTCTTTTCTGGAAGGGGGTAATCTAAGTCTCAATTCATCATTACAGATGATAAACAAGCTGGACAACTGTCATCTTGGAAGAGGTAGATTTGGTTCAGTGGATTTAAGAATTTGGCATCAGTTTATTGCTGGTAGAGCTATCTAAGGCAAACCATGGTTTTTTTTACAAAGAGGGCTCTTTACTGGAGGTGGTAAAATTGAACTGTTACTATGTACGAGAGGGATAAAGGAAAAAGAGAAAGCAAAAATGAAAAGGATGTAAGCATTGAAGAGTAGACACTGTTTACCTGACTGCCTTAGACTTAAGTTGAAAAGGACCTAACATATTAACCCTTTAAACTATGGCAGCATTTGATCTTTATCTTAGTTGTGAAACAGCCCTGAGGTATCCCATTGTCTTAGAGGCACTTCCCAGTTCTGACAGTCTCAAAGTTGATATTAGTTTTTTAATACACTATATATAGATATAAATACTATAACTTTTGGGGAAGTGGAAGGAGACTGTTATGCCTTGTACTTCCAGAAGGTTGTGGAAAGTTGTTTATAGGGCTTATTTGTATAGAATCTTATTTTTATATGATCTTCCTTTATACTTTGGAGATGTGTGCTCACAGGAAGAAAAGCTAGACTTGAAAATTGCTTATGAGAAATGACAATCACTTTAAGTGACACTACTTTTATGAAGTCTGTGAATTCAGTTCTTTATAATTCTTGACAGGAAGACAACCAGTCCTCGGGTCTTGCACATTCATTTTAAAGCAATCTTAAAATAGAACTGTATATCAAAGAATTACCATTTTCTTGGAGATTCACTCTGAATGTATAGGTTTCTGCAGTGAATTAAATCTTACTCCAGATTTCAAGAAGCATTCTCTAGCTAGTAAAACTAATATAAGTGGTTTTTATAGGTTATTTTCAGGTAATGCTTGCAAGGACAAAAAAATTACATTAAGGAAAGTGGAGTTGACAACTTATTTATAAAGGAACCATTTATTGAGACCTTTATTCAAGTTTATTATTTAGCAGGCAATCAGAAGACAAGAATATAAACATTTTTGGTTCAAGGTAGTAGATACTAGTTCAGGTAACAGTTTCCCTAGTTTTACCCTCAAATAGAGGAACATTTCCAATATTTTAATAAAGGTGAATTATATAACTTTTACAACCCATGGCCTCCTTCTTGGTTTTTGTAATCCCTAGGTTCACAGCCTACGGTTTACCCTGAAATATAACTGCCGCTTGTTCTTAACATTAACATGATTTTCAATCCCAGGGTCTTTTACCATCCATGTGAAAATCAGCACTCTTGTTTTCCTGCATAAAGACCACTGCCTATTCACTAATGCCGTCAGTTTATTATCTCTGCTGTAATATTGTGATTTATAATAAGACATATATTTGGCCTTTTGTCCATTTTCTGGCACATTGCTCCTAAAACCCTTGGAATTTCCTAAGAGTTAAGAGTGATAAAGGTGTCTTTTGTTATTAGTAACAAGCCTCTTTCAACCACCCTGAGTTTATGTTAATGAGGAAATTTTTGTAAAGTCCCAAAGAATGGGAGCTTGTTTCCAAGAAAACCAATCAGGATTTAGAGGGTTGAAACTTTCAATTCTAGCCACCCCACCACCACCACCACCACCACACACACACCCACCATCACTACCACCACCGCAGCCGGGGTAGAGAGAGGAGCTGGAGGTTGAATCAGTCACCAATAGCCAATAATTTCATTGATCATGTCTAGGTAATAAAACCTCTATAAAAACCTCTATAAAGATTACAGGGTTTGCAGAGCTTACATGTTAGTGCACAAGTGGAGGTGGGTAGAGAGTAAGCATGCCTGAAGAGGACATGGAAGCTTCTCATCCCTCTTCTCATCCCTTGCCCAGTGCACTCTTTCATATGACTTTCTTCTGCAATACACCAGTAATCTAGTAAGCAAAATATTTTTCTGATTTCTGTGAGCCACTCTTAACAAATTAATCAAATCCAAGGAGGAAGTTGTAAGAAACTGATTTACAGCCTGTTAATGATAAGCACAGGGAACAACCTGGACTTGCAATTGGCATCTTCAGTGGGGGAGAACACTTGTGGCCCTGAGCCCTTAACCTGTGGAATATGGCACTACATTGAGGTACATACTGCCAGAATTGAGTGAAATTGTAGGACACCCAGCTAGTGTCCCACACATCTGGTATCAGAAATGTAGTTGACAGTGGTGAGCACATAATGCGATGTATAGATAATGTAAAGTAGAATTGTACACCTGGAAACAATGTCATTGATATCAATTAGTGTAACCCCAATAAATTTAACAAAAAAAAAAGAAATGTCGTTGAGTATTAAAAGTAGAAGAGACACTTGAGTTTTGTTTTGTTTTTCTTTATATCTGCTAAAATTATACTTCTGAAAAAGACTTCTTTTAAGACCATTCCATTACTGCAAAGATGGGAACTGAGAGTCCCACCTTTGGTCCGCTGAACTCTTACACTGCCACTTTTAACTAATACCACTGCTTGTGGCAGAAAGTTTGTGCTCCTTCCCCAAGGCTCTGGATGTACGGACTGCTCAGTTGGCATGGCCCATCCTTGTGCTGAAGACTCCATTGCTCAGTTAGTTGATTCTGTCACTTGTTGGAGGATTTCATCACTAATGCAGCTGTTAACTGCTTCCGCTAAATTTCATTCTCCCAAGCCTCCTATTTTTTTCCTAAGTAATGAACCATGGCTTACGCATGCTCCCTACTTCTGCACAGAAATGAAGCTTGGCTCAGTATTTTGGCTCTAAAAAGCTGCCAGCCAGCCCCTACGAGGGTTGGGGGAAAATAGTCTTTGCATCCCACTGATAAGGTAGCACTGTTTCCTCAGTGGTCCTTATTGGCCTAGCTAGAATAGACTATAAGAGGTTTGACATTGTAAATGAACCTGAGGTGAAGCAGCTGAGAGGCTTCAGGAAGTCATAGCATGGATATTTTGTCTTGCTTTCCCCTTAGCTGAAGGTTAGTCACCTGTGCCTATGTGGTGAATGCTGTTAAAAGGAGAGAGCAGGCTTAAAATGGAGTCGCTTGTGCTAAATTCCATGTCAGCAAACCAAGACTTAATACCTAACTTGACTACAGTTTCAACCTCCTCTAGGACTGTAACCTTTGACCAGTCAATCTGAAATTACCTGGTCAGCACTAATTAGGTAATCTGCCCCTTTTTTCCCCTAAGGAGAATGACCTTACCTGAAACAATGCATTCTTTTTTTTTTAAAGATTTATTTTTATTGTTTTTGACAGTTCAGCATATGGATCTCCATGAGTAGGAGCCGGGATTGATCCTTTGACCCTGGGACTGCAAGACAAGTGCTCAACCCACTGAGCCATCCCAGCATCCCAACAATGCATTCTTTGCTAATAATTTTTATTTCTCTCCCCTTCTCTGCCTTTAAAATCTTTCTTTTTCTATAGCTCTGTGGAGCTCCTTTCTACTTGCTAGATGGAATGCTGCCTAATTGATTCGATAAAACCAATTAGATCTTCAAATTTATTCAGTTGAATTTTTGTTATTTAACAGTGCCTTTCTTATAAGGTCATATTCCCTTAGGGACCTCCTTGTTAAGTTCATGGAATTCAGGGACCCCAATACAAACGAACCTAGTTATAATATGTTTATACTTCACAGTTGTCTCTCAGGCCTTTGACAATCCTCTTCTCTACCTAAGTAAGCATGGAGTAATAAATGATATGTAGATAGTGCTGCTTCCCGATTCATCATGGAAATAAAAATAAATTCCTAGATGTCATTGAATGTTTTGAGTTGGAACAAATCATAAAAGAGTACCGACATTAAGTACCATATTTTCTATGGCAATTGAGAGCCCAGAAAGGTTAAGGGTTCTGCACAGGGTCCTATATATGTTTAATAGCTAGGTTTAGAATAGAACCCCAGCCTTCTGAGTCCAGTACTTTTTCCATGATACCATTTATAAGATACATCTTCAGACATTGAATGCATAGTAAAATCATAGTGTTTGGTATGCCTTGTAGAGAGAAGGCACTCTAAACATTATCAGTTGTGTAATAAGTACCTACATTTTCAGGGAAGTAACAAATGCTGGGAGAACTGGGCTTTACCTGTGGATTTCCATGGTTATGTTTCTCCATACATTTTACCGTTTAACTTTTGTTTGTCCTTTCTTCTCAAAGATCTTCAGTTTAGACCTTGGAGGTATATCAGCTGTGGTTCTAAATGGCTATGATGTAGTAAAGGAATGCCTTGTTCATCAAAGTGAAATTTTCGCAGACAGACCATGCCTTCCTTTATTCATGAAGATGACAAAAATGGGAGGTATGTTCATTTTTACCTACTTAATGATTTACTAAACTATTTGAAATCACTTTATTTTATATAAATTTAGCACATAGAGTTTGGATTCTATTGTATTGATTCACAGAAAAATATTAGTTAATTATTTAATTTGGACTACAGAACCTAATAGCTGAGGATCTTTCAGGCTGCATTACGCTCATATTTTAGACCAGTACTTGCTAATTCTGTTGTAATTCAGATCTAATAAAAGTTGTAAATAACGTTTTAAAGAATTAGCACTAGTATCTGCAGGTTTTTGGAACAAGTCAGGAATACACACACAGGCATACACACTTGAATCAAAAGTGCCTTTTGAAGGTCAGTCTTGAGTATTTGGAGACATTTTTACTATCATTTTGCTTTGTAAGATTATAGAACCTGAAGCAGCTGTTCTTAACTACTAATCAATATGATATGTAAATGAAGAATTGTGGTATTTGTGTGAAGGACTAAGAGTTTATGTGGTTTAGTATTGATCAATGTTGGATGTGTCCATACTCAACAAGGGAAAAAAGCTGAAAGTTAACAGAACTGTTTAGAAGAAAGCAGCAACAGAAAGTCTAAAATAGGGGAAGCCGGGATGGCTCAGTGGGTTGAGCGCTCACTTTGCAGCCCCAGGGACTGAGGATCGAATCCCGGCCTCAACCTGTGCAGACCCATATGCTGAACTGGGGAGTACCCCCAGTTCAGTTCTCAGCAGGGTGAGACTCTGGCCCAGTTCCTGCCCTGTTCAGCCCTGTGCCCACCTGTGGAATGAAACTACATGAAAAAACCAATGATGTGCAACTATGGAGACTGTTATGAGCCCTCCCCTTTCTCTCTGTCTCGGTCTCTGTATCTCTCCCTCTCTCTCTCTGTCTCTCTCTCTCTCTGTCAAAAAAACAATAAAAATAAATCTTTAAAAAAAAGGTCTAAAATGGAATACTGAAGTCAGATACAGTGGCTTTGATACTTAATAGTATCAGAATTTTTACAATATCGATGTCTGGAATTTTCCAATTTAATAAGAGCTTCACATTTAATATAAAAAAAATTAATACCTTGCTTACATATACTAAAAAGAGATTGATTGAAAAGAAAAAATTAAAACCATATATTACATCACAAAACATATCAACTAATACAAAGGAAATACCAGGGTTGTTTTTTTTTTAAGTTTTTTTTTTTTTTAAATATATTTTTATTTATTTATTTTTATTTTTGACACAGAGAGAGAGAGATACAGAGAGAGAGAGAGAACTGAGCTGGGGGAGCTCCCAGTTCAGCATATGGTTCCACACGGGCCGGGGCCGGGATTCGATCCCTGGTCCCTGGCGCTGCAAAGTGAGCGCTTAACCCAATGAGCCATCCCGGCTTCCCCGGAAATACCAGTTTTTAAGCCCAAATTCTTAGACCAGAGTGTAATGATACTTGAAAGCAATAATATAAATAAAAAAATAAATCTCTAGCCTCTGAAATAATTTTCTAAATAATAATTAGGCAAAAGAAGAAACTAATATACCACAATTATAATAGAAGAACTTTAAGAAATTATGATAAGGAAAGATGATGTGACCAGAGTAATATTTGAGGTAAAGTATATATTATATATTTTTCAAAGACATTTATAGTTTAGACTTTATTATGAAGAATAAAATAAACATTCAACTTAATATTTTCAAAAAACTGTAAGACAAAAATAGGAAACAACTGTGTTATTTTAAGATACATAAGCATTGAACTTAGAAATCAGAGCCACCGTTAGCCAACTGTTTGCGAAAAAGTTGCCCAAGCATACAGCTTAGCCAGTGTAGGGTTATAGCAAGGCTCCTCTGTACCTTTTGTACATGTATCCCACATTCTTACATTGCCCTAGGGCTTGCTCTCATCTCATGCCTTTGCATCTGCTTTTCTGTCTGATAGCAGTCATCTTTCCCCAAATACCTGCTTGACTTACTCTCTTATTTCCCATGCCTTTACTTCTGTCACCTTCTCAATGAGGCTTTCCCTGACCACCCTATATCTCCTTCTTGCTATATAATTTGTTTGTTTCCCTCTCCTCACTAGTATGTTAAAGTCCATGAGAATATGGATCTTTTGCCTCTTTTGCTCACTGAAACATCTGTGACACTTAGAACACAGGTGCTCCATAGGTACCTGTTGAATGAGAATTTGTTGACTGAATAGTCATCTGAGAGTATGGAAAAGAGAATGAAATATGGGAATATAGATTGCAGCACAGCACTAAAACCCCCCTTGTGTATGGTCATCTTTATCATAAGCACCAAATTTTTTTAAACTGCTGCACAAAGTTGTTGAAATGTAGCTTACATAAGTACCTCATGTAGACGCAAGAACATGACATTTTTCATCATAGGCACACCTATATACCAGCTATGAATAAAATTTCATAAATATGTGCTAAAGGAGTCTTTTTTTCTTGATAGTTAAAGGGAAAATATTCCATTGTAGCCATCAGAACAGCAGAGTATACTGTTGAGACTTCGAAATTTTAAGGCAAGCAATGTTAACATTGGAAGTTTGAGTTTTGTATTTGCCCTCCATCTTAGTTCAGGCTGCCATAACAAAAATGCCATCAATGCCCAATCTTTTGACTTCTCTGGGCCACATTGGAAAAGAATTGTCTTGGGCCACACATAAAAAATACTAACAAGAGCTAATGAGCTAAAAAAAAAAAAAAAAGAAATCGTGGGGAAGCTGGGATGGCTCAGTGAGTTAGGAGCTCGCTTTGCAGCCCCAGGGACCTAGGATCAAATCTGGGCCCCAGCCAGTGCGGACCCATATGCTGAACTAGGGTGTGCTTCCCATGTGGGAGGCACCCAGCCCAGTTTCCTTCCCATTTGGCCCCCACCCACCTGTGTGGATGGAAACCATGTCAAAAACTGATGATGTACAACTTTGGAGACTGCTCTGAGCCCTCCCCCTTCTCTCTGTCTCTCTCTGCCTCTGTCTCTCTTGTCTCTGTCAGAAACAATAAAATAAATCTTTAAAATATTTTTTAAAAATGTCATAATGTTTGAAGAAAGTTTATAAATGTGTGTTGGTCTGCATTCAAAGCCATTCTAGGCCTCATGCAGCTACGAGCTGCTGGTTAGATAAACTTGCCATAGACTGAATGGCTTAAACAACAGACACTGGAGGCTGGAAAATCCAAAATCAAGGAGGCAGCAGATCTGGTATCTGGAAAGAGCCTGCTTCCTAGCTTGTAGACAGCTGCCTTGTTCCTGTATCTCCAAGTGGCTCAGAACAATCACGTCTTGTGTCTCTTCTTATAGGGGAATATATTCCATTCATGAGGGCTGCACCTTCATGACCTAATTGCTCCCCAAAGGCCCCACCTCCTAATATTATTTCATTGAGGGTTAGGCTTCAACATATGAATGTTGTGAGAACACAAACATGCAGTCCATTGTACTGTCCTTTTGGCTTGAATATTTCCACTACATTGACACCTCATTCATGCCTCCCTTACCTCTACCAGAATTAATTTCTTAGGTAACATGCCTTTAAAAGGAGAAAATTTGTATTCTAAAATGTAGTCTCTTAAAGCAGAAAAATTTTTAATCCTAGACATATGATTTTCAGGTGTTTAGTCTAAAATACAATTTTGCCCAAAGAACATGTCATTTGTCTTTTGTAAACTAGGCTTATAGTAAACATTGGATAATAAAGTCACCTGGGCCTAGTTCTCCCAGGTTGAATTACACAATATTTTCCAGTTTCTTATGGTGGGAGAATTATAGGTCTTTTCTGCCTGAAAAGTAGACAATCTTTTTTTTTTTTTTTAAGATTTATTTTTTATTGTTTTGAGAGAAGGTGAGAGAGAGAAGAGGGGAAGGTCCAGAGCAGTGTCCATAGTTGTACATTATTAGTTGTGACATGGTTTCTTTCCACATAGATGGATGTGGGACCACATGGAGCAGGAACTAAACTGGGCGCCTCTGCATGGGAGGCGAGAACCTTCGCCCGCAACCATCCCAGCACTTACCAGTTGCGCTGCAGTTCAGCATATGGGTTTCCACAGGCAGTGGCCAGAAATCAAACCCTGGACCTCAAGACTGCAAGGCAAGCATTCAGGCTGAGCCATCCTGGCATCCCCGACAATCTTTAGATGTTTATACTCTATGGCTAATGAGCAGTGGAGAACAGGGCTTATCCATTGGGTCTAGTTTTAGTTTTATAGAAAATACTTTGGAGAAGAATGACTAACCACTTTTTTTCCATAGCTTTTTTCAGTTATTACATACAGAGATGTAGGAATGAAAAAAAAATTCTTAATTGGGGAAGCTGGGATGGCTTAGCAAGTTAAGCAGCCCCAGAGCCTGAGGATCGAATCCCGGCCCCAATCCAGGCAGACCCATGTGCTGAGCTGGGGTGTGCCCCCAGTTCAGTTCTTTTTTTTTTTTTTTTTTTTTTATATTTATAGAGAGTAATTATTTTATCTTTAGTGCATATTTATTTCTATTTTACTCTTGACAGATAGAGAGAGAGACAGAGACAGAGACAGCTAGAGAACCGAACTGTGGGAACTCCCCAGTTCAGCATGTGGGTCCTGCCTGGGCCGGAGCCAGGATTCGATCCTCGGTCCTCGTGGCCTCAAAGCGAGCGCTCAACCCGCTGAGCCGTCCCGGCTTTTCCCCCAGTTCAGTTCTTGCTGGGACCTATGCAGGAGGCTCCCGGCCCAGTTCCTGCCCTGCGCAGCCCCACACCCACCTGTGGAGTGAAACTATATGGAAAACTAATGCTGTCAACTATGGAGACTGCTCTGGGCCCTCCCCTTCTCCCTGTCTCTCTGTCTGTCTCTCTCTGTGTCAAAAACCAATAAAAATAAATCTTTAAAAAGATTTCTTAATATTTTTCTTTTCAGCCTTAATTCTGGATATGGCCATAGGAATGATAAAAAAAATTAATATATTTCTTTTTAGGCTTACTCAATTCTAGATATGGCCGAGGATGGGTTGATCACAGAAGATTAGCTGTAAATAGCTTTCGCTATTTTGGATATGGCCAAAAGTCTTTTGAATCTAAAATCTTAGAAGAAACCAATTTTTTCATTGATGCTGTTGAAACATACAAAGGTAGACCTTTTGACTTTAAACAATTAATAACAAATGCTGTTTCAAACATAACCAATCTGATCATTTTTGGAGAACGATTTACTTATGAAGACACTGATTTTCAGCACATGATTGAGTTATTTAGTGAAAACGTGGAACTTGCTGCCAGCGCCTCAGTCTTTCTATATAATGCCTTTCCGTGGACCGGCATCTTACCTTTTGGAAAACATCAACAGCTGTTTAGAAATGCAGCTGTGGTCTACGATTTTCTCTCCAGGCTTATTGAAAAAGCTTCCATCAACAGAAAGCCTCAGTTACCTCAGCACTTTGTTGATGCTTATTTAGATGAGATGGACCAAGGAAAAAATGACCCATCATCTACTTGCTCCAAAGAAAACCTAATTTTCTCTGTGGGTGAACTCATCATTGCTGGAACTGAAACTACAACCAATGTGCTACGGTGGGCAATTCTTATCATGGCTCTTTATCCTAACATTCAAGGTGAGGATTCTCTTGATCTCAGTCTGTCCTTACATTGAAGGCTCACACATGTTTTAGAGTCTTTGGTCATTTACAGAGTATTTTATTTAGGAATGTCTTGCTATGTTAGCCAAGAAGGAAAAGATTTAATAGTTATAAAATGTTTTCAAATTTATTTTCTCAATTTATGTAAAAATCTCAGAAATAGGTCTTATTATGCCCAGTTTATAAACTCATTTATAAATGAGTGGCTGACTTACCCAAGCTCAGCCACTGGAAGTGGCAGAGCTGGGACTGGGATCATGGTTGTTTTAATTCAAGTTTTATGCTTTACTACTGTCCTTGTTGAGAGTGAGATGTTATTCAAGTCTAGGTGTGTTTGTTTTTTTGTTTTTATTACTTTTCCTGTTTTTCACAACACAGTTTCTCAGAGTGTTGACTACTGGTAGTACAAGATATATGGCATATAGTTTAAATAAAACCCCCAGATAATAAAAAATCTGAATCTGGGTGTACCCATACCTTGTTGACTTATTATAGGTTATCCTTTGTTTTATCCCAATGGGAAATTACTTTGGATATAATTTTTAAGCATTGTGTAATAACTCAAACACTTTTTTTTCTGACAGGACAAGTTCAGAAAGAGATTGATTTAACCTTGGGACCCAGTGGGAAGCCTTCTTGGGACAACAAATACAAAATGCCTTATACTGAGGCAGTTCTGCATGAAGTTTTAAGATTCTGTAATATAGTGCCATTAGGAATTTTCCATGCAACCTCTGAAGATGCAGTTGTACGTGGTTATTCCATTCCTAAAGGCACAACAGTAATTACAAATCTTTATTCTGTACACTTTGATGAGAAGTACTGGAAAGACCCAGAAATATTCTATCCTGAGCGCTTTCTGGACAGCAGTGGATGTTTTTCCAAAAAGGAAGCTTTGGTTCCATTTTCCCTAGGTAAGAGAATTTTCACAAAGGCATAACTTTAAGACAAAGTATAATGATGATGACTCATCAGTATATCCTCTTAATCTGAAGCATTCTGTTGTAGAATTAAATAGTCCAACTCTGAAAACAAAGCATTGATTCTTAAAGTAAAGAATAGTTTAATTAGAGGTCATTAACGCCTGTTTCTACTCAAAATAAACACAATTTAGTAACTAGAGAGAAACTATTGAAAAGCTCTGCTTCTATGGAAACATCTCTTTGTGTGGAATTTTGTCTTGTAATCAGAACTCCTAGAACTAAAAGGTTAACAGGTAGCTCGAGAAACTGAGACCCAGGGAAGGGAATGACATCATAATTTGAAGTGAAACTAGAATCTAGCTCTTTGGCTCCTAGTTTATTATCCCTCATTTTCAAAAATATTGTGTCTGCTGTGAAAAAGTACACAGATCACAAGACCTGTGGAAGATGGACTGGAGATTCTTCCTTTCACTGGGAAAGGGCACGCATTTTGTCATTTGAAATGAAGTGACCTTTTCTTCAATCTATAGATACAAATGTTACATTTCAAATGAGATCATTCGTGGAATATCTTAGGCTGTGCTGCAACATGCATGGAAAATGGGATATGAACTAGTAAGTTTAGAAAAGTTCATGATTAGACAAAAGAAGATAAAAAACGGGTTCTGGGAAATGAAAAGCCAATTTCTATGAAATTAAGAAAATTCCTTAATAAGAATAACATCTTTTAGCTCTCTTTAATTCCAGATTTCCTGAATGGCACCCATATTTTAGACATTAATTTTGGTAATTATTGTGTATGAAAATAATTATTATGTATGTTTTTTGTTGTTGTTTAGGAAGAAGACATTGTCTTGGAGAACAGCTGGCTCGGATGGAAATGTTTCTGTTTTTTACAACATTGCTTCAACGGTTTCACCTGCATTTTCCACATGAACTGGTTCCAGATCTGAAGCCCAGGTTCGGCATGACATTGCAACCCCAGCCCTACCTCATCTGTGTAGAGAGACGCTGAAAGTTCATGGATGTGTTGTGGAATAAGAACGACAATGTGTTTGCTCCACCCCTGAACTTCATTTAATCTAATTAGTGTGTGTGTTGGGACAAAAGTCACAGCATCATAAAAGCCAAATGAACACAGATGTTTCTCTAAAAACATTACTAAAGCAAAAATAGGCATCAGCTATGATTTTTTTCAAGCTTTTATGGCTTCTAAGATAGAATTATCTGTTAAGGAAAACAAAGGTACAAATGATAGGTATTTCCTTCTTGATTCCATCTTGCTTCTGTCCTGGGAGCTTTGTTTCCAAATGCCACTGCCAGCCCCCTTCCGATCAGGGCTAACTGTCATTAATAGTTTCTGTGGTACTAGTCCATTTTAATAAAGGACTAAAGAAGAAATTAGAACTCAAATAAATGAGTTTCTATTACAGAAGTATTTTTGACACCATGACAGATGATTGAAGAAATATATATATATATATTTCTCCATATATATATTTCTCCATATATATATATATATATATATATATTCAATCATCTGCCGCAGTGTCTAAAATACTTTTGAAATTAGTATTACACACACACACACACACACACACACACATATATAATGAACCTGCGAGCGCTTTAACATCTTGCTGTTGCTCCCTACTATATCTTCATAAGAATTGTTTCATTCTTTCTACAAATGAGGGTCCCTGTAACCCTGAGTATCCATTGCTAAAGTAGCAGTTTTTTAGATAGAAAGTTACAATAATGTATTTAAAATAAAAATGACACATAGCAATTAATTCTTTATAGACACAGACATTTTTCCTAGTACAATATTTTCCCAAAATCAGTCACAGGGCTCAAAGATTAAATTCTCTTACTTGAGAGATACAAGATGGTTGAGTAGATAAACACTGTGCCTGCTTCATTCCATGAGCACATTAAAATTACAACTGTATTATACAACAATCAACCTGGAGAGGCATCTGAAGTCTAGCTGAAAAGAAGTTTTATACCTAAGGATACAAAGCAGCAGCCACATTGAGACTGGTAGGAGGGGCAGAGACATGAAATGGGCTCACCCCAGACCTCCATATAGCAAGTGAGAATTAGGAGCAGTATCTCTGCCACGGAGGTTGCCCCGGAGGAGCAAGGAACCCCAGCCCCACACCAGGCTCCCCAGCCTAGAGTACTGGGGCTGGGACGAATTGTGCCACAATATTTGGCTGTGAAGAACAGTGGGGATTCTGACTGGGTGGGATGGAAGATGGCAGGAAACCCAGACATCCTCTTAAGGTGCTTGTGCACAGACTCAGCCATTTGCAAGCACTGACCCTGGGCTCCAACAAAAGGATGGTGACTCCAGGGTCATTGGAGACACCAGGGGGGGAGGGGAAGGAATGGACAGACTGAGATGTGTGGCTTTGGGGCGAGTGCCCCCCAGGGGTCTCCAAACTTTTCAGCCCGTGGGCCACATTAACTATCAAACAGCAGTTTGGGGGCCAACTACACACTTGAGGTCCAAATAAAAAAGAATCAAAACATAGATGTTGTTTTTAATTATTTATTTAATATTATTTTATTCAGATAAAAAGGTCTCCACAGGCTGGATGAGAGGGCCTCGTGGACTGGATGCGGCCCGTGGGCTGTAGTTTGGTGACCTCTAATAGAGGACAGTCACCACTTTTTCTGAGTTAGGTTCTCTTGCCATGCAGCTGGCAGGGAGCGCCATCTTTCCTGTATTGCACCCTCCCACTACATGGCCCAATCTGGTAATCTCTGCTTATTACACCTTGCTGACTCACCAGGACCCTGCCCTACCCAACTCCCCCAGTGATGGGGCAGTGAGCCCTGCCCACATTGCAATCTTTCTTGGAAAACTATGGGAGTCTACAGGCTCCAGGCAGGCAGTGACAGGCCTCACTGTAATCTGAGGCTTTTGCTAAATAGCTCCAGGCACAGCACTGGTACCAACCAAGAATCTATAAGCGTACCCAGCACAAGTGACAGAGAGGCTGTGCCAGGGCCCCACTGGGCACTTACTCCCAATACTGGGAGATGTAGCAGATCTACCTAATACATAAAAACAAACACCAAGATGCATCTAAAATGAGGAAACAAACAAATATCTCCCAAAAGAACAGCAGAAAACTTCAGAAAAAGAAACGAGATGGAGGCAAGCAACCTATTGGATGCACAGTTCACAACAGTGGATGTAAGTGTGCTCAAGGAACTTAGTGAAAACTTCAACAAAGTGATAGCAAGCATAAAAAAGGACATAGAAACTATAAAAAGAACCAGGTAGATAAGAGTACAGTAACAAATTAAGAATAGAATAGAAGGAATCACTAGCCAACTAGACAAAGCAGAGAATTGAATCAGTGATTTGGAAGATAAGGTGGCAGGAAACATCCAATCAACAGCAAAAAGAAAAAAGGATCAAAAAAAATGAGGATAGTTGAAGAGACCTCTGAGATGGCATCAAGTACAACATTTGCATTATCAGAGTACCTGAAGGGGAAGAGAGAAAGTAAGGAATTGAGAACTTATTTAAATAAATGATGACTGAAAACTTCCATAACCTGGTGAAGAAAATAGACATACAAACCCAGGAAGCATAGAGAATCCCAAACAAGATAAACCCAACAGGCCCACAGCAAGATATGTTATAATTAAAATGACAAAGATTAAAGACAAAGAGAGAATGCTAAAAGCAGCAAGAGAAAGGCAACTAGTAATTTATAAGGGAGCTCCCATAAGACTGTCAGCTGATTTCTCAACAGACACTGCAGGCTGGAAGGGAGTGAAAGGAAATATTCAACATGATGAAAAGCAAGAGCCTACAACCAAGTTTACTCTATCCAGCAAGGCTATCATTCAAAATAAAGGACAGGTAAAGAGTTTCCCAGACAAGAAAAAGCTAAAGGAGTTCATCACTACCAAACCAGTATTACAAGGAATGTTAGAGAAACTTTTATAAGAAAAAAAGCAAAATTATGAATAATAAAATGTCAATAACTATATATCTATCAATAATTTCCATTTAAATGAATTAAAAGCTCCAATCAAAAGACATGGAAGATACTGTGTTGAGTGGAATGTCAGAGAAAGACACATGATTTCACTCATGTAGAATCTAGGGAAGAACATGAATAAACAGAACAGAAACATTCCTAGATACAGGAAATATTTGGATGATTGCCAGGTGGGAGGTGGTTTGAGGGAGTGGGTAAAAAAAAAGGGGAAGGGATTAAGAGCACAAATTGGTTGTTACAAAGTAGTTATGGACATAAGGGGTACAGCATAAGGAATATTATCAATAATATTGTAATAACTATGGTGGCAAATGAGTACTAGATTTATTGGGGTGATAGTTGGAAGGGGGGTTGGAACAGAATGAAAAAGTGAAAGAATTAAGAAGTACAAATTGGAACATATGAAATGGTCATGGGAATATAAAATAAAGCACAGAGAATTATATGATAATAACTATGTATAGTGCCAGGTGGGTATTAGACTAGTCAGGAGAATCACTTCTTAAATTATATAAATGTCTAGTCACTGTGCTGTACACTAAAATTAATATAAAGTGATAGTGAATGTAAAAAGAAGAGGTGGGGTGCCAGTATACCTCAGCAGGTTGAGCATTTGCCTTGCAACTGTGAGGTCTGGGGATCCAATCCTGGCCCTGGCCTGTGCAAACCCATATGCTAAACTGTGGCACAACTGGTAACTGCTGAGATGGTGGCAAAGGTTCTCACCTCCCATGCGGGAGGCCTCCAGTTCGGTTCCCAGCCTACACATCCACCTGTGTGGAATGAAACCATGTTACAACTGATGATGTACAACTATGGAGACTGCTCTGGCCCCCCCCCACCCCCCTCAAAACAATAAAATAAATCTGTTTTTTTGGTTTTGGTGTTGTTGTTTTTTTAAGAAGAGGTGGTACATATATACAATGGAATATTACTCTGCCATAAAAAGAATGAAATCTTGCCATCAGCAACAACCTGGTTGGACCTAGAGGGTATTGTGCTGAGTGTTGTAAGTCATACCGAGAAAGACAAATGTCATGTGGTTCCACTTATATAGAGAATCTAAAGAACAAAATAAATGAACAAACTAAACAGAAAGACCCATAGACACAGAGAACATTATGATGGTTGCCAGATGGGAAGGGGTGTGGAGTGGGGTGTGAAAAAGGGGAAGAGATTAAGAAGTACAAACTCATAGTTACAAAATAGTTATGGGGATGTAAAGTACAGTGTGAGGCATACAGTTAATAATATTGTAATAACTATGTATGATGTCAGATGGGTACCAAATTTATTGGGGTGATGACTTTGTAAATTATATAAATGTCTCATCACTATATTGTACACCTGAATCAAATATAATTTTGTATGCCAAATGTAATTGAAAAAAAATATTTAAAATATTCTCTTTGAGAGGTCTCTAGGCATTTTCTCAGATTACTTGTTATTTTTCTAAAAATAATACTATTCGTATCCAAAAAAACATGCTTTAGATCCAGGGTAAGTGTATAAATCAGGATACTTGTGAGTAATGGGTTTCTATTAATAATTATGTCAGGAAAACAAATGTAAACTGTGGTTGTCCTGATCAAACTGGTATGTATATTCACCCATTTATAGGTTTTTAAAAAAATATTAATTACTCTATGGAAGCCAGGACGACTCATTGGGTTAAGTCCTTGCCTTGCAGCCTGGAAATATAAGGATCAAGTCCCAGGCCTGGCCCATGCCGACCCAACCCATATGCTGAACTGGGGCGTGCTCCCCATGTGGGAGGCCCCCAGTCCCATTCCCATCCTGCTCACCCCGCCCCCACAACCTGTGTGGAACGAAATTATGTTGAAAATTGATGGCATACAACTATGGAGACTGCTCTGGGCCCTCCCCCTTCTCTCTGTCTTTCTGTCTCTCAAAAACAATAAAATAAATCTTAAAAAAAATAATGCCTTATGTTCACTTTAAAAAATATTAATTACTCTAAAGTTGTACATTAAGGGTTCATGCTCTTATAACTTGGCTAATGAATAGTTGCAGCCTCAGAGACAAAGCACATAACAATGACTTTTTTTTTTTTTATAGAGAGTAATTATTTTATCTTCAGTGCATATTTATTTTTATTTTACTTTTGACAGCTAGAGAGAGAGAGACAGAGACACTTAGAGAACCGAACTGTGGGAACTCCCCAGTTCAGCATGTGGGTCCTGCCTGGGCCGGAGCCGGGATTCGATCCTCGGTCCTCGGGGCCTCAAAGCGAGCGCTCAACCCGCTGAGCCGTCCCGGCTTTCCCAACAATGACTTTTACTATGAATGTAACCTTACTTTAAACTTCTTGAATATTTTCAAGTTTCTGTGTGAGAAGTTGAGTCTGCATCTCTGATATAATAAGATGTTTTTAGTTGCAAGGGGGCAAAAATATCGCATGTGCAAAATTACTTAAATAATAAATGTGTAGGTAGCGTGGCAGTTTTAGGGTAGGGATGACCACAATGGTCCGTGGTGTTAATTGAAGATCCAGTGTCTTCACATCCTTCAATTTTGCCTCTCAGATGGTTTTAGCTTTGTTAAAGTTTGGCTCATGGAAGTACATGTGTTTTGCCTACCTCCTTGTAGAGAGAGGAAGCTTGGATTGCTTCTGGGAGAACAAAGGAGATTTTCAGATGTTTCCCCAAAATTGTATTTTGTGTCCCTTAGATTATAATGTAAACAGTTAATATGAGCAGGGTTTTTTATTTACTAGAACTAGACAAGCTGTTTCTAAAATTCAAATGAAGAGGTAAATGAATAGCCACAAAAAGAATGGCCGTGTGGCAGTTTTAGTCCCATCAGGTATTGAAAAATATGTACTTTAATGCTTGAATAATTCAAATAGTTTAATAATGGCATGAAAAGATAGAAAAATAGAATAGAAAAGAAAGCCAAATAAATAAAAACAAATATAGAAGAATGAGTATCAAGTCAGTGGAGCAAAAATGGACTTTTTAATAAATGATACTGGTACTAGGACTACTTTGTAGATATTTGGGAAACATTTAAAAAATTGAATCTATCTCATAGCATATGACTTAATATACTACATATGGCTCAAAAGCTTAAGTATATAACAAAATTATTTTTTTATTTTTTAAGATTTATTATTTATTGTTATTTTTTGTTGTTTTTTTAACTGAACTGAGGGCCTCACCACATTTGGGAAGCACACCCCAGTTCAGCATGTGGGTCCACCTGGGCTGGAGCCAGGATTCAATCCTCAGTCCTCAGGGCTTCAAAGCGAGCGCTTAACCCGCTGAGCCATCCCAGCTTTCCCTATTTATTGTTTTTGACAGAGACAGAGAGACACAGAGACAGAGAGAAGGGGGAGGGCCCAGAGCAGTCTCCATAGTTGTACGTCATCAATTTTTGACAAGGTTTCATTCCACAGGTGGGCTGGGGTCACATAGGGTGTTGAACTGGGCTGGGGGCCTTCCATAGGGAAGCTCGCCCCTGCGGGAACTGAACTGGGGAAGCACACCTCAGTTCAGCACATGGGTCCACATGGCCAGGGGCCAGAACAGGAATTCGAACCTTGGACCCCGGGGCTGCAATGGGAGCATTTAACCCACTGAGCTATCCTGGCTTCCCCTATGTTCCCTTTTTTGTATGATGTAGGGAATACGAATGTATATGTGTGTGCACATTATGCACATGTATTTGAATAAAAAAGCACTAGCTACATTAATATGGAACTAATGAAAATGGTGATTTCTAAGAGACAGAATAAAGGGTATATGAGGATGGGGTAGAAATGAGACACATTATACACTTATTTTTTATTCTTTAAAATTTTGGTTATATATCAGCAATTGTATTAGTTTATATATAATAAAAATAGTAAATGAATAGCACTGAAAACAAAATATTAAAGATATTTTTTAATTAAAAATTGTTTTACAAAGTAGTAATACTCAGATTAAATTGAAACCTCTGAGTCTAGGACATAGGCATGGTTATTTTCAAATGATTTTAACATGCAACTTGTATAAAGAAATACTGTTTTAGGAGAAGTTCTTTTCCACCTTTCCAAGATAGACATATGCAGTAATAGAAAATCTACATAGTCCTAGAACTTATAAAGAAATTAAATTCATAGTTAAAAAAAAAGTCTACAAAGAAAACCCTAGGTCTGAATGAATTCACCAGTGAATTCTAATGGCAATTTTACATAAACATCTAGCAGGGGTCTCCAAACTTTTCAGCCTGCGGGCCGCATTAGCTATCAAACAGCAGTTTGGGGGCCGACTACACACTCGAGGTCCAAATAAAGAATCAAAACATAGATGTTTTTAATTATTTATTTAATATTATTTTATTCGGATAAAAAGGTCTCCACGGGACGGATGAGAGGGCCTCGCGGGCCGGATGCGGCCCACAGGCCATAGTTTGGAGACCTCTGATCTAGAGAATAGGATATAACAACTGTCCAACATTTTTTCATGCTCAGATACTTTTGATATCAAATGCATATCTATATAAAGAAAGGACAATTATAAGTCAATTTCATTCATGAACAGAGTTGAAAATTTTATGTAACAGTTGATAGGGTTGGGTGGGGGGTGTCCATGCTCACCTAGGGAATTACATGAGAGAGAAGCCCATCAGCTGAACGGGGATCAGGCCCAAGTACTTGAGCCACATACACATCAGGAGCTCCTTCTCGTTCTCAACGCTGCTTCCCTTACGAGTCTCATCTATGAGAATTCTCTCAAATAATTAGTTAAATAAGGATCCCAAACTCAGACTCTGCATCTAGGAACTCTAACATGTTTAAGATTGAGAACTTTTATCAGAAAATTGAAAACAATAAAAAAAAATCAAGTGAAAAATTTTAAACGAAACAATAAAGTAACTAATTTAAGAACTTAGTATATGGATTTGATAGCAGACTGAACAAAATTGAAATGTAGTGAAGAAACCACCTAGAATTAAGCACAGAGAGATTAAAAAAAAAAGGAAAAAAACCCCAACAACAACAAAAAACAAGCATGTAAGAGACATAGAGGACATAATGTTAAGATCTAACATTTGAAAACCCAGAGCAGAAGAAGAGAAAGAATTGGACAGAAATAATATTTGAAAATCTAATGGCTGAGAGTTTTCCAAAATGGATGAAAGATAAGTCAGAGATTGAAGAAGCCCTATGAATGCCACACAGGGTAAATATGAAGAAAACCACTTCAAAGCAGCAAGTAAGACAACAAACAGCTGACTTCACAATAGAGACAATGGCTAGCCAGAAGACAATAGCATATCTTTAAATGCTGGAAGAAAATAGTTAATCTGGAATATTACATGTAGTGTTCACTTCGGCAGCACATAAACTAAAATTGGAACGATACGGAGATTAGCATGGCCCCTGTGCAAGGATGACACGCAAATTCGTGAAGCATTCCATATTTTGTGTTAAGTGCCACAGGGGAAATATTTCATGTGGCCTCAATAACCTTCACTCCAGCAGGTGAAAGACATTTCCAACAAATGAAGTCCAGTAAGTGAGTGTCTTCATCAGGGACAAGAGGAGTTGTGATTGGAAAGAGGCATGTGAAGGCTTCTAGGGGAAAAAGTAATGTTTGCTGTGTAATGGTATTTACTTTATAATATCTTATTTTGCTGTGTATATTTCTGTCTACTCTATATTTCACAAAGACCTTAAAAATTTTACCCATTGTACTCATTTTTAATATTAAAGTATTATACTTACAAGTTATCTTCTAAAGCAGATGAGCCAATATACTGAACGAAGAGTACTGAATATTTTTCAAATATTGTAGGTAGCAAAGTTTAATAAAAGATTTGCAATATTGTGATTTATAATAAAAATGTGTGATCATTCAGAGGACCAAAATATTTCTCTTATGCATTTGGTCTTCATCTACATTTCCTGACTCTCAATCCCCAAACCCTTGGGAATTTCCTGAATAAGAGCAATGGGAGCATCTTTTGTTATATTTGTCTCCTGTCCTCAATTCCTGAATAAAAAGCTTCAGAGCCATTAAGGTGAAAGGTGTGTCTTGTTATTCATAACAAGCCTCTTCCCACCACAGCTGGGCTTATGTTAATGAGGTGACTTTGGGAAAACTCCTGGGAATGGGGGCTGGTTGTCAGGGGAACCAACGGAGACTAGAGGGTTGAAACTTCAGTCCTATTTCCTGATTTCCAGGCCGGGGAAAGGGCTGGAGGTTGAACCAATGAGTTGACCAATCATACCTGTGTAACAAAGCCTCCCTGAAAACTCAAGGAGTGGGTGCTGATGGAGTTTCCAGGTTGGTGAACGGGAACACTTCCCCGTGCCACCGAGCCAGCTCTGAACTCCATGAGGCAGAAGCTTTTTTTGCGCAGGACCTCGCCCTAAACCTCTTCATCTGACTGTTAAGTGAGTATCCGTTAATATCCTCTGTAATAACCGATAACCTATTGAGTAAACGGGTGTCCTGAATTGTTAGCCGCTTTAGCAAATTAACCGAACCCTAGGCAGAGGGTGTGGAAATCTGATTTATAGCCAGTCGCTCAGAAGTACTAGTAACAGTTGGCATCTGAAGTTCAAGGAGTGGGTCCTGGGAACCTCCAATCTGTAGCCAGTGGGTCAATGATTGACATCTGAAGTAGAGGGCGGTATTGTAGGACTGAGCGCCTCGCTTGTGGAATCTGATGCTGTCTTCGGATAGTGTCAGAATTGAGTTGATGTGACGGGTACCGAGCAAGTGCCAGGAAATTAATAGATTGTTGCTTGTGTGGGGAAAGGGTGATTTTTATCATCTTTTGTATCTGTTGAAATGACAATCCTTTAATTGGTTAGTGTGTTTAATTACGTTAATCAATTAATGGTAATTCCTCCTTGCATTCCTGGGATAAACCCAAATTGCAAATATTTGTTTTAGGAATTTTGCATCTGAGTCATGAGTGAGATTGGCCTGTAATTTTTCCTTTCTTACACTTTTAGTTAGGTTTGATATCAAAGTAATAGTAGTCTGTAGAATGTATCAGATAGTGTTCCATCTTTGTATATAATCTGGAATACTTTGAATAAAATTATAACATTCAGTTCCTTGAGTGTAGAATTTACTTATAAAATCAGCTTGACCTTTTGGGTTTTTTTTAAATGGGTAGATTTTAACTACTGATATAATTTCTTTATTGATTATAGGCTTATTTGGTATTTCTAATTCAATTTCAGTGAATTTTGATGTTATGTCTTCTTGGAATGTCTCCTCTTAAGTTTTCAAATATATGGACATAAAGTTTTTTTTATTACTAATTTTAAAATTTGAGCCCCCTTTTTTCCCTTAATGCACCAGAGTTTTGTCTTTTGGTTTTACTTTGTTTGGCATTTTAGGTTTGTTGTGAATCTTTATTGTATTGTTTATTTCATTATCTTTTTTTTATTCTGTCATTTCGTATTTTCTACATTGTGTCTATTTATTTATTTTTAATAAACAACAGAAGTTTATTTCTCATCTCTGGAGGCTGGAAGTCTGAGATCAGGGGACCTGCATGGTCAGGTTCTGGTGAAAGCCCTCTTCTAGGTTGTATGTGGCTGACTTGTATCTTCACATGGTAGAAGTCAGGGGAGGTGAAGGAACTCCTTTGGGTCCCTATTTTAAGGGTACTAATTCCATTCATATGGACTCCACCCTCATGACCTAATTACCTCCCAAAGGCTCCATTTCCAAACACCAACACCTGAGGGATTAGCTTTCAAGATGAATTTTTGGGGAACAAAATATGTAGTCTGTTGCAATGTCTTTATAGGTCCAATACCTCTACTATATGATAGTGTGGTTTGCAGTTCTTAATCTTGGTTTTATAGTTTACTAGTACAAATTCTTAAGGAGGAATGTGATTGACTCAACTCAGTCTATGGATTTATTTCTCACTGGGGTTAGGTGTATATTCTTCGATCAATAAGTTGTGGCTAGAAGTGTGGGGTTGTATGGTTCGAACATGTCAGTTTAAACTGCATAGAGACTGAACCTATTCCAGAAAGGGAAGACAGGTATTCAAACTTTCTACCTCCCATTCAATACTGAAATTGTATCAGTGTTCTCTCAAGAGGGTTCAGGCACTGTAGGTATTATTGTCTGCCTTTCTCTTGTCCAATTCAGCTGTAAGCATGAGCAATCTTTTTTTTCCCCCAAAGATTTATTTTATTATTTTTGAGAGACAGAGAGAAGGGGGGAGGGCCCAGAGTAGTCTCCATGTATGTTATCAGTTTTCAACATAGTTTCATTCCACACAGGTGGGTGGGGGCCGTGCAGGGTGGGAGCTGGGCTGGGGGTCTCCTGCATGGGAGGCATGCCCCCTTGAGCCAGGGGCTGAACCAGGGGGAGAGAACTGAACTGGGGGCCTCACATGGGAATCACACCCCAGTTCAGCATGTGGGTCTGCATAGGCCGGGGCCAGGATTCGATCCTCAGTCCCTGGGGCTGCAAAGCCGAGTGCTTAACCCTCTGACCCATCCTGGCTTCCTGGGAAATCTTAACTGGCAAGCTCAGTCCAACTATTACTGGAATCAACCTACCATCTTGGCAGGACATGGACTGTCCTGTGTTTACCAGTGGATGGGGTCTAGAAATCAGTATGGCAGCAAGTTTTTCCCTACCTTTTGCTAGGTCTTTCTTTTTTTCTTTTCTCATCACAGGTATACGACATAATGATTCAGTATTTCTATATAATGTGAAATGATTACAGTTAAGACTAGGTAACATCCATCACCACACATAGCTACAAATTTTCTTCTTGTGATGAGGACTTTTAAGGTTTACTCTTTTAGCACCTTTCAAATATATAATACAGTATTAACTGTAGTCACCATACTGTACATTATATCCCCAGGACTTATAACTAGTTTGTGTCTCTTGACTTTCCTCTGTCTCTGGCAGCCACCAATCTGTTATCTGTAGCTAAATTTGGTACTTAAAAAAAAAGAAAAATATTCCATATGTTAACATAAATGAGATCATATGGTATTTGTCTTTATTAGTCTGACTTATTTCACTTAGCATAAGTACCTCAAGGTCTATCCATGTTGAAAATGGCAAGATTTCCTTTTATGGCTGAATAGTAGTCTTTTGGATGTATATACACCACATTTTCTGGAATTATTCACCCTGAAATTATTTAGGAAGAATTTCTTAAATCTAAGAAGTATACATAGTTTTAAAGGTGATTTTTTTTTTATTGTTAATTTCTAATTTAATTTTCTTGTGGTCAAAGAACATGGTTTGTATGATACTTATTCTTTGAAATTTATTGAGACTTGCTTTATAGACAAGTGCATAGTCAATTTTTATATTTCTTGGCTGTTTAAGAAAAACATATTCTCTAATTGTTAGGTTTTGGTTCTGTATATGTCCAATAAATCAAGACTGTTCATTGTGCTGTTTATTTATATTATTAACTTTTAGTCTGTTTAACTTACTGAGTGTGTTAAAACTTCCACTCAGATTATGGATTTGTCAAGTTTTATCTATAGTTATACCAGCTGTTTATGCATCTTTGAGACTAATTTATTAAGTACACTTATTTTACATGCCTGGTGAATTTCCTCCTCTGTAAAATAGATGAGAATATCTACCATATGAGTTGTGATGATAAAATATTAATATAAATATATGCAAATCACAAATCATTAAGAACAATGATTAAACGTAAGTATTACATAAATGTTACTTTGCAAAATTTCTGTTACTATTTTTGGACAGGGAAATCTAGTCTATGGGTGTTGATATTTTAACATTTGTACCATTTTTTCTCCTTTATTTGTCCTATGATTTTTTTTCTCACTTATTATATTTTTATTGTTTGCTTGTTTTCTTATCTCTCCCTTACTGATTTAGAAGTTAAAATATACTTTATTTCTATAATTTTAGTAGCTCCCTTTCACATTTTAGCATAGATACATAATTTAACAAAGTATAAAGTTGATGTTCTTAATCTCTTACCTAAACTCTACAATACCCTTAAGCAACATATTACTCTTTCCTGACTCATGTGCTCTTGTTAATCCAGGATTTGTTTTATTATTTAAGGCCCACAAAATATATTTTTAGTTCATATAAATGACTGTTTAGCTTTACCTAAACAAGTTGTTTATTCATTTCTTTGCTTTTATTTTTCCTTCATGCATCTCAAACCTACCCCTCCGAGGTCAGCTTCTTCCTAAAGCCTATGCTTCAGATTTGTTACTACTCTTAAGTGTGGGCGACAGACTAGCAGCATGAACATTATATAACCTGGGAACTTTTAATAAATGCAGACTCTTGGGGCCCACTAGACTTACTAGATGGAAATATGCATTTTAATGAGATCACCAAATGATTCATATGCACATTACAGCAAGCTTTATAAGCAGTACTTTAAAAATTCCATTAGGTTGTCTGTTGATGAGAAAATCTCAGTGTTTATTTATCTGAAAATGTCTTTATTTTACCTTCACTCTTGGTAGTTTTGCTGATTAAGTTGATATTTTTTTTCCTCAGCACTAAGAAGATAATGTAGTGTCTTCTAGCTTCCACTGTGGTATTGAGAAGTTTGCTGTCAGTTTTATAGCCATCCCTTCATGGATATTTTTAAATTATTTCTGCCTTGTTTTTGGTCATCTATATTTTATTTCCTTAAACATTTCATGAATGGTTATTTTATATTGTTTTTGATAATGCAATGCAGCAGCTAAAGTCATTGGGGAGTTTAAATGTTTATTTCTGCTATTCTCACTTAAAGACAATTGTTTCCTTGTGTTTGGTGATTTTATTAAAGTTCTCCAGAGAAAGAGAGCCAATAGGATATATATATCTTACCCTCCACCACCTACAAATTCTATTCCTTTTCTGGTACAACCCTCAGTGACTGACACTGACAGTTGTCCAAATCAGAAATCTGAAAGTCACTGTCATCATTTCTTTCTTACCATCATGGCAAATGGATTCTACATCTTAAATCTCAAGTACATTTACTTCCCTTCAGTCCTACAGTCTTTCATAGTCTAGATTACTGCAGTCTACCTATGTAAATCTTACTCTTCCATTCAACATAGTATGTTATTTGAATGATAATCATAAAATATAAATCTAATTATGTGATTCTTCCAGACTAAAATTTTGATTATTCCCCATTTCCTCTAGGATTAAGGTTAAATGACATGTCATGCTTTATAAGGCCCTTCATAACCCACCCTTTCTTTACCTCTTCTTGCATTCTGTCTTCAGCCACCCTACATCTCTTTTGGCTCCTCTAGTGTGAGGATGCTTTCTCTTCTGTCCTTTACACATGCTGTTATTCTCTATCCACAAGCTATTAATATTATCTCTGAGCTAACTCATAATTCTCCAGTTCTCAGCATAAAATTCACTTGCCTCTGGAAAGCTATTCATTCCTGCTCTACATTGCCAGTTGCTATTCCCACACACCCTCTAGAGATGCTCAGATTAGCCTGGCAACTATAATAAAGACACCAGAGTAAATTCTATTCATCTCTTTTGTGAAATTTGTTCCTATGAGATGATGCAATCTAGAGAGACGGGGAAATTCTGACTACGTAAGCAACACCAGAATTTCCAGGATTCTTGTAAAAACAAGTAGAAAAAGCCAACAGCAACAACAAAATAAGGGAGAACAGCAGGAAATAGCCTTCAAATCATGAAATAACTTTAAAATTGGGTTTTTTATGGAGAAAAAATATCAACAAGCACATAGATATAGCATATCACTCTTGTCAATAAGAACACAGATATAGTATATCACTCATAAGATTATTTCTACAAACCAGTGACTTAAAACAACAGAAAATTCATGATTAAAATTATAAATTAATCTAAGTAATAACAAATAATGTCTGCAATATGGCTTATGACAATTTCTCAATTTCATCTAATAGTGCTGTATATACTTAATAAACTTTCACATTCATTATTAAAATTAGTTTAACTTGGGCAAGGTACTTTTTAGTGTTTCTTTGGGCTATTTTAATATGTCAATTTTGTAAATATTCGATAATTTAAGAGTTAAATTATTTAAAAATGAGTTCTCAGTAATAGTATTTTTAATAGAAAAACATGCTCCTTTTGAGAAAATAAAAATATAATTAACAACCCCAATACAAAATTTTAATAAAATAGAAAGGAAGTTTGATTCTTTTTATGCATTCATGCACTGTGAATTTATACACATATATAGCAGTATACACATATATTTGCAATAGCAAAAATATAATTATGTAGGATGCAAAATGTACTCTAGAGAAATAAAGCATAGGATATGTACATTATAAATGCAAACTCAATAAATTAATTAAAATTTTATTACTCAGTAATGTGGGACCAGTTTACAAATGATGTGGCAATGGAAGCAAAAGTGGCAGGAAGAAACTCAGCACTCACCATATCTAATAAATAAAGCTTAGTGATTCATTAAATATTATGATACTCTACAGGATTAAAACTTCCACTAGTTCCATGAAGTTTTTAAATTGATACCTTCTAGATAACCCAAATACACTAACAATATTCTAGAAATTGCCTGCTGACATATTTTGAAGAAATTACCTTGGAATAGTAATGATTTTACTGCCTATGACAGCTGTGAATGGGTCCAAAATATAATGTGGTCTTGATGAACAAGAAATATTAGTCTACCACCTTGATATCATTTTGGCTGCTCTTTATATCTTCAAAAATTTTTCACAATTAGGGTACATACCTGTATCCTAATAGAAACAAACAAGTTTATAAATATTGTGAATATATTCCATTTTCTTTGTAATGAATGTTTTTGTATGAAATGATATACTAAAATATTTAGATTTGTTATATAAAAATTAAGTATTTCCACCATTGCTTTTCTTGGAAATGAGACTTGCATTGGGCTCTAGAGGTTTGAGTAGTCACAGGTCATTTCTGTCATCGTCTCAAGGCAAAAGGAAATTATTAGAAAGATGAACATGAGTTTTACAGTAACTGAATACATGGCACGTAAGATCTTGATCTAAACATAAAGATAAAATTTTAATTCATTCAATGTATGTGTCCTTTCAAGCTCACTATTTCTTTTGTTCTTAATCTTTGATAGGATTAGTCTCATTTGATTTTACATTAAAGCAAAAGACATACATGTTCTTTTGGTTGGCTTTAATTAGTCTCAAATTTATCTACGAGAAAATAATGTTCATTTTTATAAAAGGTTAATATCAATATTAGATTTTTTTCTTCTAAAAACCTATGCTGTTTATATTAATTGAATGTTTAAAAATAGTAATCCTGAGCAAGAGTAAAAATAAAAACAGTTTTGACTAAAGAGTAAATTCCTTCAAATCCCTTCATTGTTGAACCTGAACATCTTTAAAATTTGACCATGGAATATAAAGTCAATAAGAGTGGAATTCAGACTTTTGATGTCCACAGCAAACCTGAATACTCCGAGTAGAAATAAAACACACATTGTAGCTAATACAACACCTGGATTTTGTTAAATATAATGAAGGTCACTCATCCTTCATGGATAAATCTAGCCAGGAGAAGAGCACTCAACAGTGTATTACATCCCTCAGAAAGGCAACATTGGATTCCTTTATAAATAGGCACAGACTTTCTTGAAAACATTCAAAGACATAAAGAACACATTGGAAATACAATATGAAAGCAAAAAGTTCTGGCCACTTCGGAAACTGAAATAAGTCACTTGAGGTTTTATAGCTACCCCTCATGAAAAAGAAGAGATTTCTACCCAGCAAAGCAGTATTGTGACTAAGTATTTATACACAAGTGAAGGCATTGAGGGCTTTGCAGCAACATGAGACAAGTGAACCCACGCTCTTAATAATTTTCTGGTCCGGTGGTGAAAGTGCGTAAGAGGAGGAAACTGCCGGCACAGCAAGGATCTGCTCACAGTATTAAGGCCTGTCCACGTAGGAATGGTCAGTTGAAGGTCAGCACACTGAACACTGGGCAATGATTTCTGACACTGGGCACAGCCCTCAGGGCTTCTTCAATATGTCTTCTTTTACTCAAACTGTCTCTCCTCCTCTTCATCTGCTTCTTCAATTACCTGAATCTCATCTGTTTGAGGTAAGGAAGAATTCTCCACCTGAAGTTTATTCCCATCAGCTTTACATTTCTCTTCTTCCTCTATGATTTCCTTCCATATCTTGTGGTTTTCAGTGAGGTGGTGCATTAGCTGACAAAATATTCGCCGTCTGCCTTTCCTTCTTTGTTCTGTGAAATTTAAAACAAATATATTCTACTGATAGTATAATCCAATCATTCCTTCAATAAATATCTGAGTGCCTATTATATTCTAGGTACTTATCTAAGCACTGGGATTATAGTAATAAACAAGATAAAAATAATCCCTGTACTACCAAACTCACATTCTAGTGGAAAGACCTAGATAAGCAAATAAAGCAAAACGTAAGTATATTAGATGGTGTTAATAACACGTTGCCTACGGCAGAGTTTAAAACCCTCATACCCATCTGTTCTGGCAGGTATTTAAATGAGACCACGTTGAAATGAACTCTTCTCTTTAAAATGCTATTGCTTCCATATTATTTATAACTTTTCAATGAAATTTTTTGTATTTACTCACATAAATTTATCCATTGATAATATTTGCTCGTTATATATCAACCAAACCTCATTAATTAAATAAATCTTGCAAAAAATAAAAGGTCAAGTGTAAAAACGAGAATTTTCGTTACCCGTCCTTAACACATGGCTCAGAAAAAACGAAGATTCTCGTGATCCATACGCAATGTGTTAAGTGTTATGGATAAAAACAAAACAAGGGGATTAGTGAAGACTACAGGGGAGAGGACAGTGGTACTGAAAGTTCAAATAAGTAATAATGCAAAGTTAAAACCAACCATTTTAGAATATTTTAATGCATTGAATTAAAAACAACTATCAAAATTTTAGTGAGTATAAGTATATTTTAGAAGCCAGTCAACTTTCCCAAGATGATACTCATGGTAATGGTCTAAGCCTACTCTTCACTATGTTAATCCTGAATACAGCTTTTCGGGGCTGGGGCAGGGTGGTGGGGTAGAGTTCTTAGTAGTTATCTGTTCTGATGTATAGTGTGCTTGGGAAACAAACAATAAATTAGCCAGATACAACAATTTGTACTTTAAACAGTAAATAACTGATTTTATTTACAATTACAAAGGCAACAAATATTTCTTTTTGACTTTCCATTTATACTCATTGCCTTATGTATAAAACTGCATACAGTTTGGTAAGTCAAATTCCTAATGCCACAAAACTTGGTTCTCTAAGTCAGGGAATGTATGCTTTCCTCTTTTCCCAACTTTTTTGATCTATTTCCCAAGTCTATAAGAATGGCACATTAACAGGGGAGGAGTAAGGGTGGGGTGGGGTGAAGGAAGACTCCTAGCTCACTTCACATACAGATATGTTCAGATATGGTGGCAGCCCTATCATGCATGCGCTGGTACAGCCTGCTGAAGAACACTAGCTGGAGGACAACACTCAAGGGATGCTACTTTAAGAATGCTTGTTGTGTGACAGCATTCCCATGGGTACCCCACCCACAGCAGTTACTTAAAACAAGACTATTCAATGTGAACATTTAGATAGTAGTTATTCAAGATACAACTACTGAGTTTATATCTTAGATACAAAAGACCCAAATTAAATGGACATTTTCAGTTAGTTACATTAAAGAAGTTATAGTATCTCTTTCTTACTAGGATTTAGATTGCCTTCCATTTCTTCATCATCGGTATCTAATTCTTCATCTTCATAACAACTTTCAGTATCATCATCATCTTCTGCTTCTATCCACTGACCTGGGAGCAGACCAGCAGCATCATAGGAGTTACACAAGGGACCCACTATGTGGGTGATGAAAGATTCTTGGAGTTTTGCTAGTTGAGGAGAAGAACGATCCATGAAGGGACTGATGGGCAAACCAAGATTTGCTTCTTCATCTCCCTAATCATTTTAAAAAGAAAAGTATATTTTAACTGTTGAAAAAACAACCATTGACTTTGCTGTTAAATTATCTTGAGGCTTTTTAATAAGCATAGTCTACATCAAAATAATTTTTACAGAGAAGTGTCAATCTAATTATTATCATTTCAACTGTGAGAATTTCTCTAATATTTGAGAAATCCTAAATAAGACTTTATTCTTTTTTTAAAAAAGATTTACTTTATTGTTTTTGACAGAGACAGAGAGAGACAAGGAGAAGGGGGAAGGCCCAAAGCAGTCTCCATAGTTGTACCTCATCAGTTTTCAACATGGTTTTGTTCCACACAGGTAGGTGGGTGGGGGCTGCACAGGGCGGGAACTGGGCTGGGGCCTCCTGCATGGGAATCACACCCCTGTTCAACACATGGGTCCACAGAGGCTGGGCTGGGATTCAATTCTCATTCCCCGGGGCTACCAAGCGAGTGCTCAACCCACTGAGCCATCCTGGCTTTCCCAAGACTTTATTCTTAACACACCACCAGTCAACCAGTATGGGGGAGATTCAGTTAACAAGAAAAATACTTGTACATATCTTTTAAAATAAGTATGGGCAAATTTACTAACAACATGCAAAATTTGATAATGTCCAATATAGATTCTTTCTCCTAAGATGGAGATGGCATAATGGAAACATTTCTGTTGTTGTAGTGGTATCTCAAGTGTAAAGTTGAGTTTTGCAAATACTTTTCAACAACCCCTCCTCCCACCAACACACACAGAAAGAGAAGAACACTTTACTGAATCTAAATCAGAAAGCCTAATATTTAAAACAGAGAAACAGAGCTAACTGTGGTTGAGGTGAGGCTTTCGGGCCCAGAGCCCCAACTGCTTGCCCTGTGATTCCCTCTTGCTGTGTTTGCTATAGTTCTAGAGAGCACAATTTCAGAACAGACAGATGTGGTTTGAAAATTTGCTTAGCCACCTAGTACCTGTATGGTTTGGACAAGCTCTGTGCTTAATTCATGTGTAAAATCGGAATAATCTACTTTACAGGGTTGCTCTGAGGAAGAAAAGCAATACATGAAGTGCTTGGCACAGTGCTGACTAAGCATTTCCCAAATGGTACTGTTAACATTTTAGTTCCTAGTGTGTGCCCTGGTTGGGAATAAATACTCTGTACATCTGCAAGCAAGATGAGCCCCATACCCCTAAGGAAACCGTCAAAAATTGATCAAATCTTCTGTGACTTTATCTTTTATGAGGAAGAAAACTATTAATGTTAAAAAAAAAACAAAAAAAAGTTGGGGAAGCCGGGATGGCTCAGTGGGTTAAGAGCTCACTTTGCAGCCCCAGGGACCAAGGATCAAATCCCAACCCCTGCCAGTGTGGACCCATATGCTGAACTGGGGAGTGCCCCCAGTTCAGTTCTCACCGGGGCGAGACTCCGGCCCAGTTCCTGCCCTGTGCAGCCAGCCCCACACCCACCTGTGGAATAAAACTATGTGGAAAAACCGATGATGTACAACTATGGAGACTGTTCTGGGCCCTCCCAATTCTCTCTGTCTCTGTATCTATCTCTCTCTCTGTCAAAAACAATAAAAATAAATCTTAAAAAAAAAAAAAAGTTGGGTTTGTCCACAGGATTCTACAATTTCATATGTTTTGTGTTTTGTTGTTATTGTTTCTTGTGTGTGTTTCAAGTTTAGCTTTCTTAAGCCCATGGCACTTAAATGGCTATAGGCATATAAAGAAAGCATAATTAAGATGATTAAAAAAAACGGGCAAGGTTAGAATTTTGCATCCATATCTGAAGGGTGTTTTATAACCAGATTGAGAGGAAATTCAATAGTTTTGATGAGAGTTGACTAGGTCTTTCACACAGATTGGTCTGTTTAACCTTCATGGCAACTTTGTGATAGTGTCATGTTTCTCCTTTGACATTGTGAATAAAACCTAGAATGACTAAGTGAAATTGTCTGAAATAATATTATGTAATTTTTACTGATAGATCAGAAATTATAATAGCTAACATTTACTGAGCACTTAAGTGTCAGGAATTGGTCTAAGATTTTACATATATTAATGTTGCTGTACAGATTAAATTATGTGGTAGGTACACTTTAAAAATTCTATAGACTTTAAAAATAATTATATTATAAATTGCGTCTAAATGAACATTTTAAATGTTCTTTGGATTAGTGAATATTCTAAAATTGGCATATATAATATATTTTTATTACCTCTGTTTGTACAGAGATGATATTTTCCTTAGCATAAAATTCTTTTGTGAACACAAACTGAGGCTTCAATTATTTTTGAAAATGAGGATGGGACGATGCAAACTGAATATTGCAATCTACAAATTTAGTAAATATTTTTAACCATTTATTGCCCCATATTACAAATAATCTAGTTCTCACATATCAGAATAGTAAAATGTTAATCTTGGGAAATTTACCTATTTCCATGATTACACAGTATGGTATTTTATACAGCAGATTATATATCATTATGTTGGGATGTTTAGCTAAGGTGGATGAAAGACACTGCACATTTATTTACTGATCACTTAATACAATCTGTGTATGACATGGTATAACAGGTAAGTATGTGTGGTCTACATCACTCCCACTGGAGTAGCAACTCATGGTAAGAAACCTCATCCCCGAGGCCTCAGTTGGTAGACATTTCGCTCTTTCATGATTATTAGGGCCAATATGAAATGTGAGGCTGTGGGGAAATTAGTATACTTTGGTAAAGTTTCAGCAAGATGGTAGGATTATTTAATAGACAAGATTTTAAAACATGAGTAAAGAGTATGTTTCTATCTTTGAATCCTTAAAAGCCACTAAGTATTTACATTGTCCTCATTTCTGGGCCTCTAATTTCTTACCCTATGCCAGGATGCTTACCCAGTTGACATTTCTAAGGCAATGTATCTATAGCAGAGTTGAAAATGGGTTGATATTCCTTAAATAAGATCTAAGGATACCCTGAATCAATTGAAACAAACTTAATTTAGAAATAAATCATCTTAGGTCATAGGCCTTCAGGATTTAAAGGGGCCTTGGAATCATAATGTAGTTCTTACCTCTAGACTCAAGAGCGCATTCAACCCATTCCAGATAGCTATAAGCTATTTGTTTTAAATTTTAGTAGCAAAGGCAAAAAAGAGATGAAAAAATACTAAGACTACAGCAAATGAACTATTTCTAACCATTTTTGGTCAAAGCAACTTAAGATTTCAAACATTTAATGTACCTATATAAATCTTAAACAGCAGTGCCTTCAGATGGCAGCTCTTAAAAATCCCACCCATCAAATCTGTTTCAACTTACCTGCTCATAAAACTCATTGACAATGCCTTCTGTCCATTTCAAATGCAAGTCCCGAACTTTTGCTGGACCGTTTATATCTGCCAGTTTGATGCACACCTGGCATACTAAGAGGCGATCATTTTCATTACTCCATTCTATACCATTACTATTTACATCATTAGCCTATTTTGGAAAAACAGAATTATTTTAGGTTCTGAGGACACAGGAGTCTTGTTGTTTGTTTTTACCAAACTATCTTAAAACTTTGCTGTCCAAATCACAGGAAAAACATCAATAAATGCTTCTTTGAATCAGTTGTATCATAATATTGGACTTCTATGATTTATTTCCCTTAAATTTGAAGTATCATAATTTTCTTTCAGTGGAAGCAGAGACTATAAAAACAACCATGGGTTTCAATATTTGGGATTACCACAGAGAAGTATAATCTCTGTGTGAATATATTACATATTATGTTACTAATATGTAATTTATGTTGCTAATATGTAATATATGTATATGCAAAAAATCAAGAAGTCATAAGAATTGTAACTATTTCTACCTCAAAAAAAGAACACTTAAGGATCTAATGAGAAGTAGCCTCTAGTTGGGAAAAGCAATCAATCATGTTATAGTTGAAAGAACATAAGTCTTAGAAGCTGATTCCTGTGGTTTTAAATACTGACTCAGAAAGGTTTACTAATTCATTGTATTACACTGAAAAAATTAATTTCTCTAAGTCTAACTTTCTTCATCTATAAAATAGGAAAAGTAATACCAAGCTAGTTGTATTGCCATGAGCATTATTAACAAATTAAAAATGGATAGTTCATAGTAAATGCTAAATAAGTGCTAATGCTGCAATTTAAATACATGGTGATTATCATTATTAATTAGGCCAAATGCAATGCCTTTCAAGAATTCAAATTTTCTAATAAAAAAATGAAGTGAATGTACCAGATCAGTGGCTTTTGAATTTTAGTGTGATGGTAGTTTTTTTGGGCACCAAACCTTTTGTCAAAGGAAAATTTATGCAGACCACCATTTTAGAAAACAGCAACATATATAGGGTTTCTTTCCAGGGAGTTAAATCTAGTATTACTCCCTTTATCAGTTCCTCTACCCTGCAGTACACCTTTCTTCAGGTCATGCGTGTCATCAAGGTAACAACAGTTTTCTGCCAGCGAGAGGGGAAATCCTTCTCTTGGGAATCTAAAGCAATGGTTCTCAACTTTTTTTTCACCCCGAGTGTCTTAAGGGATGGAACACAATCCAATTAGTACCACTATTACATGAGGTCAGTGACTCAATTCCCTAGTGAATGAGTTCTCTGAGGGTGGGGACTTTGACCTGTTCTTTCCTTATTAGCACAATGACTGCAGATAGTGGGCAGTTCCAACAAATAGTTGTTCAGAAAGTGCAGTATTCTCAAGTAGAACTGTGGAGACTGCCTCTCCTCTCCCACACCAGCCAGTTCACTGCTATAAAGAAGCTGTAACAAGTGTGGCGATGCAGGCATATGTGTCTTCTTAAAAGCACATCTTTAATCTCATAAAGTGCCTTCCCTGGCACTGTGCAACACTTTCTCAAATCTGCCCCTAAAAGCTTTTGAGATAATTAATTTGTCACCATGTGAAAGTTACTGCAATATGTCTATGTGTCAGAAAGGAAATGTAGCAAGCAATACTATTTTAGGGTATGTTATAAATTTAAAAAAAAAAAATTGGCATATACTGTCTTATATCAGATATTATAACTTCATGAGGAGAATTCTAACTTAATTATTAAATACTTTTATCAGTAACACTGACAATAATGATTTTCATTTTTGAAACTAGGCATTAATTTGTATAACAAACCTTGGCATTGAATTCAGCAAGGAAATCAAAATGCTTTTTAAGATCTGTGGCAAGGATTGCTTCAATGACTAAAAAACGAAAGCGCTTGAATTCCACATGATCAAGATTACAAAGGAAGTTGTATTCTGGGCTAGAAAGATACAGATTCCAAGCTGATGCAGCATGATGATTTTCCAAAACAGATCTGTCGTTGTACAAAACTGCCTAAAAAGAAATCAGAAAAATGAGGTAGGCATCTCAAAGACATTAATATTTTAATAATAATACACAGGATCAGGTTGGAAGAACACAATGAGTAACTAGTATATGTCAGGCATTTTAATACCTGTGAAGAGTTGTGATAATTTTATAAATGTATCGACTGAAGTACAAAGAGGATAAGGCACACCTTTCTGGCATTACAGCTAGTCAATGAAAGTGTAATTTGTCTCCAAAGTACATCTTCTTAACAGATACCGTGCTGCCTCCCAAGAGGTATAAAGTTGGTATTTGAGATCTACCGGTACTTTAACTCAGCAAACCTGCTCAGATAAAGCTTCTGTTTAAATCAAGTCCTTAGGAAGACAGAACAGGCTTAGGGATACCATTTCTTTAGCTAGCATGGAATCTAGGGTGAACACAGTGCTTGGGAGTAAGAGAGAAGTATAAAACAGGTTTAAAAAAAACCCACAAATCTGCTGGTTCAAGTGGTGTGGAGCTACTCACTTTTTTTCTACCTCACTGTGGAAGACCCTCAGTACTCTAGGACTTTGGAATATAGATTTTAAAAAAACACGAGGTGGTGGGAGGAGGAGTAGGAAGGGGGCATCAAATATATGGTGATGGAAAGAGAGTTGACTCTGGGTGGTGAGCACATAATGCAATGCGTAGACAATGTAATGTAGAATTGTACACCTAGAAACTATGTAATTATTACCAACCAATGTCATCCCAATAAATTTAACAATAAAAAAACCCACTGGATTATAAAATTTTTAAAGCCTACTCCACCTCTAAAAAAATTAAGCGATGAAAACATTATTGAATTTATTAAAAGTTATAGAACAAATACCCTTGTAATCAATGGTCCTATCAAGAATACAATATTTCTGACTCCTTAGAAACTTTCACAAACCGCTTTCTCCCCACTAAGATACTCATCACTAAATAATGCATTCAGTTTAGTTTTGTCTATTTTTCAACATTATATACAAAGAATCAACTTTGAAAATTGTTTTTTTTATAAAACATTTTTTTGGCTCCCCTGCCCCCATTGTTTATTTTTATTCAGGTACAACTGGCATTACATTATATTAGATTCAAATGTACATGATTTGATATTTGTATATATTGAAAAATAATCACCATAATAAGTCTAGTTAACATCAGTTAGGATACATAATTACAGAATTTTTTTTGTGTTGAGTTTTTTAAGATCTACTCACTTAGAACTTTCAAATATGCAATATAGTAAGTATTATTAACTGTAGTCACCATGCTATACACTACATCTCTGGGACTTACTTTACAACTGGAAATTGATACTTTTTGACTCCCTTCATTCATTACAACTTGTCATTGCTGTGTATTATTTCTACTGTGAATATATGGCACAACACTACCCATTCTATGTTGATTTGGGTTGTTTTTTATTCGTATCTATTATGAACACATAGTCTATCAATTATGCTGATATTAGTAATCTTATATACATATCCTGATACATGGATTTGTATAGGATATATACCTAGGAGTAGATTTAGGGAATTATAGGGCATGATTGATTATATCTTCAGCTTTACCAAATAATGTCAAAATGTCTTTTCTTTTTTTTTTAAGAATTATTTTATTGATTTTGACAGGGACAGAGAGAGAAAGAGAGAAGGGGGAGGGCCCAGAGCAGTCTCCATAGTTGTAAGTCATCAGTTTTCGACATGGTTTCATTTCACACTGGTGGGTGGGGAGATGTGCAGGGCAGGAACCCAGCCAGGGGCCTCCTGCATGAGAAGGCACTGCCCAGCGAGAGAACCGAACTGGGGGCCACACCCCAGTTCAGCATATGGGTCCTCACAGGCCAGGGCCAGGATTTGATCCTCAGACCCCAGGGCTGCAAGGCGAGTGCTTAACCCGCTGAGCCATCCTGGCATCCCCACAAAATTTCTTCTTTAGTAGTTGTACCAATTTATATTGGCACAAACAGTGCGTGAGAGTATGTTTGTTCCTCATCAACACTTGATATTGTCAGACTTGTAAAGTTGTGCTAAACTGTTGGGTAGGCAATGATCTCTCATGTTGGCTTTAATTAGCATTTCCCCGATTACTAATGAAATTATTATGGTTATTGGTCATTTGGATTTTCTATTTTGCTAGTGCCTGCCTGTTAAATGTTTTGTCCATTTCATAATTGAGTTGTCTAATTTTTCTCTTACTAATTATTAGGAATTTTCTATATATTCTATTTGAAGATTAAAGATTTTTTTTCTACCTGCACAATTATATTATCTTAAAATTATGATGCTTTTGTTTCTTCCTCTTCAGCCTTTGTTCCTTTTCTATTTCTTGCCTTACTGTACTGGCTAGAATCTTGAGTAACAGACATACTTTCTTGTCTTATTAATATCAGAGAGGAAACATTCAGCAATTCACTATTAAGTATATAATGTTTTGCTAAAGGCATTTTTAAAAAAATGATACCATTTAATGGATCAAGAAAGTTTTACTCTTTGCTAATGGTTTTTATTAGGAGTCAATGTTGAGTTTTATAAATGTCCTTTCAGTAGTCATTGAGATGATGAAACAATTTAGAACTTTAATCTGTTAATGGGAGAATTCCTTTGATTAATTTTTCTATTAAGCCTATCTTGCATTCCTAAAATAAATCCAACTTGTTTATGGTTATACTTTCTAAATATTACTATATTAGGCTTGATAAAATTTTATGAGTGAGATTGCTCTGTGATCTTTTTCATATTATCTTTGTCAGATTTTAATATCAAGGTTTGTGTAGTCCATGTTAGCCAACCTTTTTTCATTATTTGCCCCCTAACAAGACTTTTTATTTTTTATTTTTTTAAAGATTTATTTTTATTGTTTTTGACAAAGAGAGAGAGATACAGAGACAGAGACAGAGAGAAGGGGGAGGGCCCAGAGCAATCCCCATAGCTGCACATCACTGGCCTTTCCACATAGCTTCATTCCACAGGTGGTCACGGGGCTACACAGGGCAGGAACTGGGCCAGGGTCTCACCCCAGTGAGAACTGAACTGGGGGCACTCCCCAGTTCAGCATATGGGTCCGCAGGGTCTGGGGCTGGGATTTGATCCTCGGTCCCTGGGGCTGCAAAGTGAGCACTCAACCCACTGAGCCATCCTGGCTTCCCCAAACAAGACTTTTTGATAAATTTTCCTAATGACTCTCCCATAAAGTTTTAATGCTTCAAATATAATGTATTTGTCTATGTACTATACACATATCTGTGCTTTGAAAATAAAAAGAGTAAGATTTTTTTGCCTTCCCCCAGGAACCAATTTTAATAAGCATAGTAATTATTAAAAGAATTTCCACAGCCAGTGCTAAAGGCTAAAGATAAGAATTAAAAACCTATCCCTATTTTCAGTCCTTCAGGTCTAATGGGAAAGAAGGACACATAAAAATAAAATGCAATCTCAGTTAAAATACATGTTCTGCATGCTTAATTTTATGTATTTGTGAACATTACATATAGTCTAGATTTAAGCATCAATAATTAACACCATTTGATTTTTTTTAATACCATTTGATTTTACATAATCAATGATATGATTTAAACTTTGCAATGAACCATATAAAGGCTGGAAACAATCTAAGTGCCCAACAACAGATGAATGGATAAAGATGTGATACATGTCCTTGACAAAGCATTATCCAGCATGGGAAAGATCCTGCCATTACAATGACATGGATGAACCTTGAGAGGTAAGTGAGACAAAGAAAAACAGGGAACTAAGTAAGTTGAACTCATAGAAACAGAAAGTAGAATGGTAGTCGCCAGGGAAGTGGGGAAATTGGGGAGATGTTGGTTAAAGGGTACAATCTTCCAGTTATAAGATGAGTAAGTTCTAGCTGTACAAGATACAAAAATAATGTAGCACTAGAAGAATTTTTACATACACTAATATATTCAGAGTTAAGAGATTTAGAAGAATAAGAAGTCAACAATAAAAATAACAGTTCTCCATCTTTATAGCTTTTAGCCAAAGTTCCTTGCCAGAAGGAATGATAACTCTTACACCTAGTCAGAGACTTATCAATTTGATCAAAAGCAAAAATATTGACAGCAAGAACTATAGAATTTCATAAAACACTAAATCACTCTTTTCATGGACATTTTATTTGTTTAAGAATTCCAGAATTTCATGAAACAGTGAGTCACTCTTTCATGAACATTTTATTTGTTTGAGAACTTCAGAATTTCATAAAACAATGAGTCATTCTTTCATAAATATTTTACTTGTTTTCCAGTGCAAGAAGGTGATTCCCCCCCGGCTCCACTTCTTAAAGATTTATTTTTATTATTTTTGACAGAGAGAGACAGATAGAGACAGGGAGAAGGGGGAGGGTCCAGAGCAGTCTCCATAGTTGACAGCATTAGTTTTCCATATAGTTTCACTCCACAGGTGGGTGCAGGGCTGCGCAGGGCAGGAACTGGGCTGGGAGCCTCCCACATGGGCCCCGGCAAGAACTGAACTGAGGGCACACCCCAGTTCAGCATATGTGTCCGCATGGGCCAGGCCCGGGATTCAATCCTGGGTCTCTGGGGCTGCAAAGTGAGGGCTTAACCCGCTGAGCCATCCCAGCTTCCCCTCAGCCCCACTTCTTTAAGCTTACATTGTGTCCTCAATAGCTTGGTGATTGCCGGAGGGAGGGGGAGGAGGGGGGAGGGAGAGAGGGAGGGAAGGTGGGAGAGGGCACCAGCATTATGGACACACTCAATGGTTTGGTGGTTACCAGGATAGGGGGGAGGAGC
>PVKE010010475.1:0-42401 GCA_004027555.1 Craseonycteris thonglongyai | reverse complement strand
AATGTTACTTTTCAATAAAGTATACATTATAATTTTCTTCTTGGAGGAGGAGATAGTATATCTTAATGGCTCTGGAAAACAAACTGGGCTAAGTCATGAATGGATGAGGGATATTTTATGTATGGAGAAACAGTGGTTGAAATAAACCAGTGTAGCTTTGCACACTTTCTTACTAAAGGTAGTCTGCTACTTATAATAGTACACTCAACTGTTTTATAGTTTTTAGACTTTTCCTTATGTGATTTTGTGAAGTAAATAATGAAAACTAAAGGCAAGATGTATAGAATTATCTTTCTCTTAGTCTTTCATAGTTTTTGCAATGCAAAATAAAACAAAAATAACTAATATGAGTAATAATAAATACTTCACACAGCATGTTTAAGCTTTGAAATCACCTGTATTATGGAAGTGATAAGCTTAAAGTTTATTAAGACCTTTTTAAGTTAAAAATGAGGGTGTCAGTTGCTACCTACACTAAGTATAATTTAGGAATTATTTCAGCCCTTCATAATGTTGATTATAATTAGATAAATTTTATTTCTTTTTAATATTTACTTGCGTATCGATCAAAAGATAATTTGCCCATCACTGTAAATATTTGAATGTGGGATTTCATCCCAATTAGAGCTTATTCTCAGAATTAGTGTAAATTGATGTCTGAGAATCATATGGTAAAAATATGCTTGAAAATTCATTTATAACAATATTTCTGATAAAGAAAAATTAGTTTAAAGAAACAATTGACTCAAATATATTAAAAATACTGATTCTGTTTTACATGTACATTTTAACATGCATAAAAATAAAATGCGTGTTCACATACAGTGGTCTGCATTATATATTCTACTTCACTGAAAAAGAGTTATATTATCTTCAATCCCAGATAAAAGCTAAAAATCATAAAAAACTAATTTGATTTTTAAAGTAAATCCAAAATAAGAAATATTTCTTAGCTTGTACAGTAACCAGAGGAAGTTCTGTTTTAAAATAAATAAGGTAGCTTTGCTTTCAGGAGGTAAATATGAGCGTTAGAAGATTAAAAATAAAGTATACAACTTGCAAAAATGGTACCAGATCAAAAAGATATGTGTAATTTACAAAGCTACTTATGTAATTTCAAAAGCCATTAACTCATAATGAACTGAATTTCTGAGTTTCTAGAGAGCTAACAATAGAGAATTTACAATATTATGTAAAAATATTATATAAATTGAGTTTATATTATCATCTTTATATAAAAAAGTAGCAAAATATATTTATTTTTGACAAATCTATTTAAAAATTTAATTCTGTAGATTCTGCAAATATTTAAAATAAACATTAGCAGAAAAATGATAATAACAACTATAACAACATTTTACTAAATATTAATAAAGCTATGTATTTAAATGTTTTATAGATACATATCACTTATTTCTGTTAACATATTTATGGTATTTATAACTCATTTTGTAGATAAGAACAAATCTCAAAAAGGTTATTTAACTTACACAAATTCACCCATTTACCTCAGTATTTTAACTCAGATCTGCTGACTTCAAAATTGTTTAATCATTATAGTCTACTGGCCCTCACATGCAGATGATGGTTGTATCATTAAAAATATTAACAGTTCTTTTCTTCAGTTGATGAGAAAGTCTATAGCAAATTTACTTGTTGCCTCTCCTCTGACAATACTGTATTTTAAATGCAAAATGCCTTGGTGCTTTCTGATTCTAAAATCTGAATGATTTGGCCTACAATTCCCATTTGTAGTTTAACCTTGTAAGGTACATTCAGCTGGAATCTCAGTGCTAGGATTAGAAGTGCCCTTCAGTGCACATGTTATTATAGGTTTGTGTTCGTAAATGTAAATTGGCTTACAAGAGAAAGTTCTTCCCAAGTGCTTTGACCCAGGGCTAGTTTTTCAGTAGTGACTTAGAGGTAGTTGTTTAGAAAATCAAATCAAATTTGAATTAAAAATCAAATCAAATTCACAGATAATGCAACATAGTCTCGTGTGACTGATCTTATTTGAGATTATACAGCTCTTTGCTTCCAGTGCAGATAGCAAGTGTTTTCCAGTGTATGGTTATCTTTGGCAGTTCTGTTAAGTTATAATTTACATACAGTAAATTTAAAATATTTAAACTGCACAAGTTTATACTTTTTAGCATATGTTTACACTTATGAAACGATCACTGCAATCAATATAATGAATGTATTTGTAATTCTCCCAAATTTTCCTTATGCCCTCTATAATTTCTTCTCTGCTACCTATACTCACAACACTCACATCCCCAAGTGTTTGCTGATCTGCTTTTAATACTATAGATTAATTTATATTCTTTAGTGTTTTTTTGATTTATATAATTAATAAGACTGTGTGTGTGTACGTGTATGTTTGATCTGGCTAGTTTAACTCAGTAGAATTACTTTAAGATTGATTCATAATATTGTGTATATTATTGCCCAATAGTGTTCTACTGTATGGATATACCACAATTTGTTATCTATTTGTTTAACAGTTGATAATATTTGAATTGTTTCCTGTTTCTTGTTTAGGGCTATTACTTATAAAGCTATTATAAATACTTGTGTACATGTTTTTTGTGTGGATGTATTCTTTCTTTTCTCTTGCTAAATACCTAAAAATAAAAAGGTTGATCATATGGCAAGTGTATGCTTACATTTTTAAAGAAACTGACAATGTTTTTCAGTTTGTTCCATTTTATATTCTCAATAGCAATAATGTGTTCAGATTTTTAATTTTAGCCATTTTTTATCACTGTGTAGTAGTGTCTCATTTTTGTTTTAATTTCTATATCCCTAATGACTGATAATAAACATTATTTTTTGTGTTTATATGAAATACACACACACATACACACACAAACACATAGAAACACACATACACATATTTTGGTTAAATGTTGGTTTAAAGTTTGCCCACTTTAATTCGGTTCTTTTCTTATTATTGAATTTTGAGTTCTTTATTCTGTATACAATTCTTCTATGAGAGGTATGCATTTTACATATATTCTCCACTACATTACTTGTCTTTTCATTCTCTCTAATGGTGTGTTTTAAACAGCACAAGGTATCTGACTCCATTTATTTACATTCAATTATAATTTATCTCAGCACGGTTATGTGGTTTTGAGTCTACAGGTTTTATACATCTTTTCTTAAATCTGTCCCTAATTATTTCACCTTTTTGAATTTTATTATAAATTATATTTTAAATTTAAATTTCTAATTGTTCATATCTAGTACATAAAATATAATTGATACTTGTATATTTATATGTTATTTTGCAAATTTGACAAAATAATTTGATAGTACCTTTTTTTTTTTCTTGTGGATTCCATTGGGTATCTACATAGATGATGATGTCATCTGTGAATAAATGCAGTTTTACTTCTTTCTTTGCAATCTGATGCCTGTATGTATGTATGTATGTATGTACATATATATTTAAACTATTTTTAACTCATTGTATTTGGTGGAACCTCTTATATAACGTTTGATAGAAATGATGAGAGTGAACATCCATTTGTTTTTGGTAGTGTTGTTCCTGAACTTCGGACTAAAGCATTTAGTCCTTCTCAATAAATCAGAGGTTAGTTGTATCTTTTTATAGATGCACTTTTTTCAGATTGAGGATTATCCCTTCTATTTCTATTTTGCTGAGACTTTTCTGTTTGTTTGTTTATGAATATATGTGAGATTTTGTTCGTCTCTCTTTTTCTGTCTATTGATAGCATCATATGGTTTTTATTTTTGTGTGTCTTCATGTGCTGAATTTAATTGATTTTCCTAAATTAACCATATCTTTATTTTGGGGTGAATCTCATTTTTTTTTTCCCCCCTCATTGTCTAGTTTAGTATGAGGCAGCTGCTGAATTTAAGTAATTGCTGGGTGGTAATATTTTCCTACTCTTCAATTTCTAGATGAGTTTTTGAATGTAATACTCTCCTTACGTGTTTGGTATAATTCACCAGTGAGGCTATGTGGGCCTAAAGTTTTTCTTGTAAGGAAGTTCATAATCATGATATGCATTTTCTTTAATAGAAATCAAGCTACTTAGGATATCTATTTCTTCTTGGGTAATTTTTGGTAATTTGTGTGTTTCAAGGAATTGATTTTTTATAAATTATCAAATTTAGTGGCATAGCACTAGGTTTTGGTATATAACCTTCTAAGTATTTTGATATCATCTTTTCCTCTAATTAATAGTTGGTCTTTTATCTATTTTTAAATTTCTTTTTGTTTTGCTTCTCAGTCTTTCTAGAAGTGTATCAAGGTTTATTGATCTTATTAAAAGAACAGATATGACTTTATTTCTTTTTTCTTTTCCATTTCTATTTCAATGACTTCTGCTTTGGTATGTGTGTGTGTGTGTATACATATATATATATATTATATATATTATTATTATTAATATATATATATATAATATATTATTATATATATATATTCACTTATTTTGGGCTTCGTTTGCTGTTTATTTTCTAGTTTTTAATGTGGAAGCAAAGGTTGTTAATTTGAGATCTGTCTTCTTTACCAGTATGCACTTTTTCAAGATTGATTTTATTGTTTGAGAGGAGAGAGACATACAGACAGACAGAAGAAGGGAGGGCTCAAAACAATCTCCATAGTTGTACATCTTTAGTTGTGACATGGTTTCATTCCATATAGGTGGATATGGGGCCGTGCTGGGCAGGAACTAAACTGAGGCATCTACATGGGTGGCAAGAACCTTTGTCACTAAGCCATCTCAGTAGTTACCAGTTGTTCCACAGTTCAGCATACAAGGTTTGCACAGGCTGGGAATGGGAATTGAACTCTAAACCTCATGATCACAAGACAAGCTCTCAACCACTGACCTATCTGACATTCATCTAGTACTTATATGTGTTTGAAGTCGTAAATTTCTGCTTATGTTTTGCTTTAGCGGCATCCCATTAAATTATGTTGTTTTTATTTTCATGTAGTTCATAAACTTTGTAATATTAATATCTGTTTATACCTGTTTTGATCAATGGTTTATTTCAAATTGTATTATATAGTTTTGAATTGTTTGGTGGTTTTTATATAGCTCTCTGTTATTGATTTCTACTTTAATTTCATGAAGTCAGAGAAAAATCTTTTAATATTTGGAAAACTTTCAAAATTATTGAGCATCTTATGTTCTACATTGGAAAATGTTTGCATTCTTGTGCACTTAGAAATAACATTACCTACAGTTGTTAGATGATGTATTTAAAATGTCAGTTATATCATTTTGCTTCGTAATGTTTTACCAGGATTTACGAGGATTCGATCCTCGGTCCCCGGCACTGCAAAGTGAGCGCCTAACCCACTGAGCCATCCCGGCTTCCCCTCGTAATGTTTTTTAAATCTTCTATTCTTGCTGTTTTTATCTACACATTCTACCAAATTTTAAGAGTATTAATATTATCACTACATTGTGTATTTGTCAATTTTATTTATAGTTCTATTAATTTTTGCTTTATGTATTTTGAATCTGTTATCAGGTTCATGCATCTTAAGATTTATTACAATCTGTTAGAATTGAATTTTTATCATGAAAAAATAAAGTTCTACATCTCTGGAAATAACTTTTGCCTTGAAATCAATTTTACCTGATTTTAATAACCAATCAAATCCAGCTTCCTTTGGACTATTGTTAACATTAAATATATTTTCTAAGCATTTTACATTTGATTGAGTTGTTTCTTTTCTTTTAAATATTTATTTTATTGTTTTTGACAGAGACAGAGACAGAGAGAAAGGTGAGGGCCCAGAACAGTCTCTATAGTTGTATATCATCAGTTTTCAACATAGTTTCATTCCACACAGGTGCACAGGGGCTGTGCCGGGTGGGAACTGGGCTGGGGGCCTCCTGCATGGGAGGCACACCCCCTCAAGGTAGGATGGGGGCGAGAACCAAACTGGGGGCCTCCCGCATGGAAAGCACATCCCAGTTCAGCATGTGGGTCTGCACATGCCGGGGCCGGGATTCTGTCCTTAGTCCCCAGGGCTGTAAAGTGAGCGCTTAACCCACTGAACCATCCTAGCTTCCCCTATTTGTTCATTTATTTTGAACTATGTTTTGTGCAGCAGCATATACTAGATTGTGGTTTTTTTATATTTCAAAAATTATTTATTCAAAAATTCTCCTCTCAAACTTCAAAGGCAATGGAAGTAAAAACAAAAATAAATGAGTAGGATTTTATCAAACTATAAAGTTTCTGCACAGCAAGGGAGAACAGCAACAAAGCAAAGAGACAACCAAGTGAATAGAAGAAAATATTCGCAGGCAATGCCTCTGACAAGGGCTATTATCTGAAATATATAAGAACTCATACAACTTAATAATAAAAACACAAACAATCCAATTTAAAAGAGAGCAGAGGCCCTGAACAGATACCTTACTCATGATGACATAAAAATTGTCAACAAATATATGAAAAAGTGCTCAACTTTATTAGCTATTAGGGAAATGCAAGTCAAAACCACAGTGAGATATCACCTCACACCTGTTAGAATGGTTGTAATAAACAAAACAAAGAACAACATGTGCTGGAGAGGCTGTGGAGAAAAAGGAACCCTTACACACTGCTGGTAGGAATGTAAATTAATGCAACCACTATGCAGAACAGTGTGGAGATTCTTTTAAAAACTGGGAATAGAGCTACCACATGACCCGGTAATATCCCTTCTCTGTATAATTTACAATATATTTTTAACTTATAGTCTTTTTTCAAGTTGTATTTTCCCATTTTACCTATAAGTATCTTACAGAATTATAATTTTATGTCTTTCTTACAGCCTTTGCGATGTTTTCATATATTTTAGTTATTCACGTGTTATAAACCCCAGCATAAATTATTACCTTTAGAAGGCAGTTATTTTTTTAAGGTATTAAATAGTAAAAAATTATTTATTTACTAATACATTTACTATTTCTGGTACTCTTTATTTTTTTGTGCCGATTTATATTTCTATCTGCTGACATTTTCTTTCTGCCTGAGAGACTTTTTTAACACTTCTTGAAGTGTGGGTTTGATGGTAATGAATATTTCAGAGTCTGTATGTCTGAAAAAGTTTTGATTTTGTCTTCATTTTTGAAAGATTTTATTGGGCATAAAATTCATGATTGACATTTTCTTCTTTTATTTTTTTCTTTCAGTTCTTTAAAGATGTTGCACTGCAGTCCTTTTGTTTATATAACTTTCAAGAATTCTGCTGGCATCTTTACTTGTTCATCTTTTGGACATACTATGTCTATGTTCTTTTTCTGGGTGCTTTTGTAACATGTTTGTCATAGGTTTGTGGGTTTGATTTTATTACACATAGTGTAGTTATTTTTCATATTGCTTATGCTCTAAGTTTGTTGAATATCTTGGATCTGTAGGTTTATACTTTAAATCAAATTGGGAATAATTCTCATCATTTTTTGTTCAATTTATTTTTCTGTTATACTGTATCTCTCTTTTGGCATTTGCAATTAAATATGTTAGGCCCCTAGGTTATTCTGTGTCTTGCCATTGCCCATTAATTTTTTTTCTCCTTTTCTTAAAGATTTTGTTTGTTTGTTTGTTTTGACAGAGAGAGAAAGAGACAGAAAGAGAGAGAGAAAGACAGCAACAGAGACAGAGAGAAGGGGGAGGGCCCAGAGTAGTCTCCATAGTTGTATGTCATCAGTTTTCTACATAGTTTCATTTCACAGGTGGGCATGGTGTCTGCATAGGGCAGGAACTGGGCTGGGGGCCTCCCACATGGAGCTTGCTCTAGAAATAATTGAATTGGGGATACACCTCTGTTCAGCATGTGGATCCACGTGGGCCGGGCAGGGATTCAATTCTTGGGCCCCAGGGCTACAAGAAGAGTGTTCAACCTGCTGAGCCATCCCAGAATTTTTTTCCTCCTTTCTAGCTTTATTTTCAAACTTTCTAACGCTGTATCTTTGAGTTCTATTTTTCTTCTTTTATAATGTCTAACCTGCCATTAATATTATCTTGTATTTTTCTCATTCAAGATAATACAATTTAAGTCTTTAGATTTATTTTTATTGATTTTGACAGAGAGAGAGAGAGAGAGAGAGTGAGAGAGAGAGAGAGAGAGAGAGATACAGAGACAGATAGAGAGAAAAGGGAGGGCCCAAAAACAGTCTCCATATTTGCATGTCATTGGTTTTTTCACATAGTTTCATTCCATAGGTGGGAGCGGGGCTGCACAGGGCAGGAACTGGGCCAGGGTCTCACCCCAGTGAGACCTGAACTGGGGGCACTCCCCAGTTCAGCATATGGGTCCAAACAGGCCGGGCTGGGATTTGATTCTCAGTCCCTGGGGCTGCAAAGTGAATGCTTAACCCACTGAGCCATCCCAGCTTCCCCCATTTTAAGTCTTTAGATGTTCAATTTGGATATTTTAAAAGATTTTTCCATCTCTCCTAATAAATTTTTTGAATATATAAACTATACTTTCAACAACTGTTTTAATGTCCTATCTGCTATTTTGTAACATCTGGTTCATTTCTAGGTCAGTTTCACTTGGTTAATTTACTTCCTTAGTATTGGTCAAATATTCCTATTTTCTGCTTTTCTACCAATTGTGTTATTAGATATTGTGCTTTATAAATTTTAACTCTTTTATTTCTGATTTTTTTCCCATTTGGAACTACATATGTTTTGTTCTGATGCAGTTAAATTACCTGAAAACAGTTTAATGTTTTTGATTCTTGCTTTTAAGGTTTTGAAGGCAGTCCCATAACTGTCTTTAACCTAGTGCTAACTATTCTCCATCCTTGAAACCAAACCCTTTTGTGTATTGCATCCACTCCCCAATGGGATGCAATACTTAATGGGATGCAATTGTAATGGGAGCAGGCAACATTCTCATCCCTGTCTAAGTACTGGAAACTTTTAGCTCTAATCCTCCCTGAGATTTATTTACCTATCCCTGGATACTTTTCTTTCATGTATCCAACAATTAGTGCTCTATTGAATAGTCAAAGAAAACACTTCATATTAATCTGGAATTCTGTATTTGCACAGCACATTTCTCTTCTATACTTTGTTCTGAAAAGTATTATCACTTTTTCTCAGATTCTCAACTCTCATTTTATCTCAGAGATTCTTTCCAGGTTCATATGAGTTTCCTGTTTCTATACCTGAAAATTCTCTAAATGCTTTAAGTTGAGAAGATCTTGGTACTCACCACATGTTCTTCCCATCTCTCAGTAATTATTCTCGTTCTTTTGAATTTTTGGCCAGGTTAAACTCAAAATAAAACTTTAGAATTCATTTGTTGTTTTTAATATAAGAGAAAAAGAGATACACATGTTACAGATTTATATGTACAGAGGTGCTTATGTGAGTATAAAGTTTATTTAAAGTATATGTGAAGTTTAAGTTTGAGTTTAATTTTAAATGTGGAATTGATAGCAAGTAAATAATTTTTAATACCAAATTTACATTTTCGAACTCTTTGATTTGGTATTCATGATGTGTGTTATACAACTTAAAACTGTCATTAAAACTTTGAAACTGTGTTACTAAAATAAGATATCCTATTAGAGCCTATTTCATACAAGAAAGATAAAAATGGGGCAAAATTTGTCAATGGCCATATGCCAAAATTGATAGAGAAATGTTCTTTTCTCTTTTATAAAAGTGAAAAAAAATTCCAGTATGGATTGTTCAATATATATGCGCATGTGTATATGTATATCTATATGTAATCTATATTTATAAAATTTTGGTTGGAAAACAATCAGTTTGTCTAAACACTGATCCTCCTGGTTGATAAAATAGGCTGTAAGAGTAAAAATTCCTGGGCTACTCAGAGCATCTTTATTGTAATACAGCAAGAAATACTGACATTTTAAATGAGGAAACATCAGGGAATAAAACAAGAACTATTAGAAACTCTTAAGTTGGAGGTTAGTTCTGATCTAAGATTTCAAAACATAGTTATTACAGACCAATTCTTCTTTCAATATCTTTAAAATATACCACACTACAAAAAGCAAATGGTAAGTTAACTTGTCTAGACCTTGATTCTTGGATACTTAATAAAGAGAAATGCTTTAACATAAAAATAGGAAGTTTCAGTATCTTTTTCCCCAAGGTGCCTGGAGACTCTGTGAAGGTGAAAGTCACCATTTAGTTGACATATTAATTTATTTCTTCTTCCTTTTATTTTTTTTAGCACAATTTATTAGTTAAATGTAAATCTAGGTGATTGATTCTATTGTCCTTGAAAGATAAAGAAATGCTGGAATTTTAAAATATTCATACAAAAAGGTATTATGTGCAGTATTTATTGATTAAATAAATAAGTGGTATTTGAAATTCATATCAGACCTTTTATTCTGAGGCTTGTTTAATAATTGAAAGTAAACCAGTAATAATGAGAGCAATACATTGGGTAAATGGCTTATTAATTTTGTTAATAGATTTAATGAAGGGACTTGGTTGTATAATATATAACTTGTTTCTTAATGAAAGTGGTTTTATCTTGGTAATTAAAGTTTGAGTTATCTATCACAATATGATGGATTATTTATCGTCAGATTGTGTACTAATTTATAAATGCAGTTTTTATGCTTTAAAGCAGTTAAATTAGAAATCCAGACTGTCTCTAGAGAAATAAAATCTAGAAATTAGTGAAAATGGACAAGAATTGGTACAGATCACAGGCCTCAGTGACTGTGATAGCTTCATCAACACCATACTAAAAGAGATGTCAGAATTGTGTCTATACCTATTATCTCTAAACTCATTGGTTCAAGAGGAATTTTTGTACTAGAAATGTTTTTAGACATGCTAAAAAATCCTCCACCCATTTTACATATTTTGTTAATTAGGTATAATTTTTCTTTTGAACAAGTTTATTTAAATATTAAATAAAATAAGTATTTTTATTGATAAGGAGGTCCTCTAAATTCCAATGTCTAATAATTTTCCTATAGAAAAATTCAGTTTTGAAGGCAGTAGTAACTGATTCTAGTTAGAAGATATAGTCATCAATTTTACTGCTGATTCTCAGTGTTATTTGTTTTATAATTAAAAAAAATAATGAATTTAGATATGTGCTAGGTGATTTATTCATGAAAGTAATAAGCAATGAAGTGGTTAATATGCATCGTACATTTATTGGAGGTAAGTGAACTCTGATTTAGTAATTATTTTGCCTATTTTGCCATAGGTGTGGTTTTTGTTGTCTAGATTAAAAAAAAATAAAGTCCCAGTTCTTTTTGTATAACGATTCTCAGGCTGACCTCAAGGGAGTTCTTGATACCTTGATTCAAGGGGCTACAAACTATACTGTAGGTCAGAGCTTCACAAATATATGTTAAATGACCAGTTCATCTATATTTTATATTTTAACTTCCAATACATTGGGAACTGAAAAGATATTTTTAATGTAATTGAAAAGAAGCAGACAGAGTTGTGGTCTGAATGATGGACTAAGTTAACACTGTGCTCCCCTTCTTATATGACTATATCAAAATTACAACTAAATTATAGAAAAATCATCCTGGAGAACCATCTGAATACCAGTTGAACAGAAATCTTATAGTTAAGAGTATAAAGAAGAAGCCACCTAAGACTGGTAGGAAGGGCAGAGATGTGAAACTTGTTGGCCCCATACTCACATGTAGTGGTTAAGAATCAGGAGGACTACCTCAGTTGCAGAGAGCCATCCTGAAGAGTGAGGGATTCCTGCCCCACCCTGAGTTCCTGAGTCTAAACCACCAATGCCAGGAATAGAAGCCCCCATAATATCTGGCAATAAAAAAATTTGTGGGACTTCTGTCCATCTGGAGGGAGAAGCATGGCTGCTAGAATTTGCTTCTTAAAGGGCATGCAAACAGACTCACTTGATTCAGGCACTCATAGACAGTCAGCCTAAGGATTAATTCCACCTTCTGATATGCCGATAGCAACCTAGGCTCAACTACAACAGAAGAGTACAAACAATCCACACCAGAGACAGTCATAGATCACTTAGCTCATGTAATCAAAAGACTGTGTCACTGGGCCTCACAGGAGACCTACTATGTAAGGCCACCTCGCCAAGACTCAGAGATGTTATAGATCTACCTAATGCATAGATAAACAGAGACAGCCAAAATAAGGAGACAAAGAAAATGTCCCAAATAAAAGGACAGAAGAAAACTCCAAAAAATAATTAAGTGAAATGGAGCCAAGTATCCAAATACAGAGTTCAAATCACTGGTTATGGGGAAGCTGAGATGGCTCAACAGGTTAAATGCTCACATTGCAGCCCCAGGGACCAAGGATCAAATCCCAGCCCCAAGCCATGCAGACCCATACGCTGAACCCATGCGGGTATGATTCACATGCAGGAAACCCCCCAGCTTGGTTCTTGTCCCCACCCCCAGTTTGGGCCCTGCCTTGAGGGAGCATGCCTCCCATGTTGGAGGCCCCCAGCCCAGTTTATGTCCTATGCTGCCCCCACCCACCTGTGTGGAACAAAACCATGTCAAAAACTGATTATGTGAAACTATGAAGACTACTCTGGGCCCTGCCCCTTCTTTCTGTCCTCTTTCTGTCTCTGTATCTCTCTGTCTCTGTCAAAAAAAAAACAACCCCACTGGTTATAAGAATGCTCAAGGAATGTAGTGAGAACTTCAGCAAAGAGATAGTAATTATAAAAAAGTGAGTGAAAACCGTAGAAAAGAACCAGTCAGAAATGAAGAATACAGTAACTGAATTAAAAATTACACTAGAAGCAATCAATATCAGATTAGATAAAGCAGACTATCAAGTCAGTGATATGGAACAGAAGGTAGGAGAAAACATCCAACCAGAAGATAACCCCCCTCCCAAATAGGATAGTTTAAGGGACCTCTGTGATAATAGCAAATGTAACAATATTCACATCATAGATGTAACAGAAGTAGAAGAGAGAGAGAGAGAGAGACAGAAAGCAAAAGAGTGAGAAGTATTTAAAAAACGAATGACTAAAAACTAATAAAAAAAATTTCTTTCTGATGAAGAAAGCAGACATGTAACTCCAAGGATCACAGAGTCCCAAACAAGATGAACCTGAGGAGACCCACATCAAGGGACATAATAATTAAAATGGGAAAGATTAAAGACAAAGAAAAAATCTCTAAGAACAGCAGGAGAAAGGCAGTTAGCTACCTACCAGGAAGCTCCCATAAGACTCTCAGGTGAATTTTCAACAGAAACTTTGCAGACCAGAATGAATAGGTAAAAAATAGTCAAAGTGATGAGAACCAAAGACCTACAAACAAGATTACTCTTCCTAGCAACACTCTCATTTTTTTTTTTTAAAGATTTATTTTATTTTGAAAGAGAAAGAGAGACAGAGAGAAGGGGGACAGCCCAGAGCCATCTCCACAGTTGTATGTCATCAGTTTTCAACATGGTTTTGTTCCACACAGGTGGGCTGGGGACATGCAGGGTGGGAACTGGGCTTGGGGCTTCCCTTATGGGAGGCATGCCCCCTAGAGTCAGTGGTTGAACTGGGGGGTGAGAACCAAACTGGGTGCCTCTTGTATGGAAAGCACACTCAGTTCAGCATATGGGTCCACATGGGCCAGGCCCAGGATTAAATCCTCAGTTCCCAGGACTACAAAGTGAGCATTAAGGTGACCAGATTTTAACATTGGTAAAGCGGGACACCATTGACGGGGGGAGTGGGTTCTTGATGAAAAATTTGGTCTATCTCCTGCCATTCCCTAGCTTGTCATACATTCTTTCCAAAAATCGGGACTTTTTAAAAATGCCACGGGATGCGGGACAAATTGTTAAAAATCGGGACTGTCCCACCAAAAGTGGGACGTCTGGTCACCTTACACTTAACCTGCTGAGCCGTTGGGGCTTCCCAACAATCATTTATAATGGAAAGAGAGATAAAGAGCTTCATTGACAAGAAAATGCTAAAGGTACTCATCACCACCAAACCAGGATTAAAAAAAATTAAGTTGACTTTTTTAATCAGAAGAAGGGGATATCTATATAGATATATAGATATATAGATAGTAATTATAAATATCTATATAGGTATATAGATATTTAGATATAGATATATAGATATAGGTATATATCTATAGATATAGGTATAGATAGATACATAGGAATATTAAGTAACAATAACTATGTACCTATCAATAATCAATTTAAAATGAATTAAATACTCCAATCCAAAGACATAAGTGAATGGATAAAAAAACAAGATCCATACATACGCTGTTTACAAGAGACCCATAATAGGTCTAAAGACACACAGATACTGAAAGTAAAAGAATGAAAAGAGATATTTCATGTAAATAGAAATGAAATAGAGGGAGGGTAGCAATATTTATGTCAGACAAAATAGATTTCAAAACAAAGGTTGTAATACGAGACAAAGAAGGACATTCATAATAATAAAGGGTCAATCCAAGAAAATGATATAATCCTTGTAAATCTGCATGTGCTTAACATAGAAACATGTTAATATATAAAACAAACATTGATGTACATAAAGAAATAGGTATACTGTAATATAATCATAGTAGAGGACTTTAACATTCCATGACACAAGTGGGTCAATCTTCCAAACAAAAAATCAACAAGTACCTACCCATAAATAGATGATTGGATAAAGAAGTGGTACATATATACAATGGAATATTATTTGGCCATAAAAATAAAATCTTAACATTTGCAACAACATGGATGAATTTACAGGGTATTATGCTATATGAATCAGCGAAAGGAAAATATCATATGATTTTATTTACATGTAGAATCTAAAGAACAAAATAAATGATCAAACAAAACAGAATCAGACTTAAAGACACAGAACAAACTGATAGTAGTTAGCTTGGGGAGGGGAGAGTGGCCTGGATGAAAAAGGTGAAGAGATTAAGAAATACAAATTGGTAGTTACAAAATGGTTGTGGGATTTGTAAGTGTAGCAAACGGAGTATATGATATATTATAATAAGTGTGTATTCTAGGTAGGTGCTAGAATTATAGGGAGGATCACTTTGTAAATTATAGAAATGTCTAACCACTATATTGTATACATGAAATTAATAGAAAATAATATTGAATGTCAATTGTAGTTAGAAAATTAAAAAAAAAAAAGAATAAAGGAAGCAGAGAATATTCAAATTTTACTCAAAAAAACTCAGTAATGTTACATTTTACACATCTATTTTCAATATTACATCAGTTACAAACTTATAAAGTTTAAATTATCTTTCAATAAAATAATTTTGATATTTAATTTTAAACCAGGCAAGCTAACCTTAAAACATCATGTGCTTTAAGATGGTTCTAGCACATATCTTCTACCTCTTGTTACTTTCATAGCATATGCATTGTTCAATGTCTTGTTCAATGAGAAAACTCCACTGATCTCACTCTAGGTTGTTGAGGTGATGTGAAATTGCTATAAAAGTTTGTAAATACTTACTTTCAATTTCTGTACTTAAATTGTTATGGACCAAAAACAAATAGTTTGAGGATGCCAGGAGAGCTCGGGGGGTTGATTACTTGCCATGTGTACCTGGAGTCCAAGAATTGAGTCCCGGCACTGGCTCATGTGGACCCATATGCTGAACTGGGATGTGCTTCCTATGTGGGAGGCCCCAGTTTGGTTCCCACTGGGGTGAGCTTTCCACGTGGGAGGCCCCCAGTTAGGCTCCTGCCTGGGGCGTGCTTCTCATGTGAGTGGCCCCCAGCTTGCAGGGGTGAGCTTCCCACCTGGGAGGCCCTCAGCCTGGGTCCTGTCCTGCATAGCCCGATGGCCACCTGTGTAGAATAAAACTATGTTGAAAACTGATGACATTCAACTATGGAGACTGCTCTGAGCCCTCTAACTTCTCTCTGTCTCTCTGTCTCTCTGTCTCTCTCTGTCAAAACAATAAAGTAAATCTTAAAACAACAACAACAACAAGAAGCAGTTCTTAGTCACTGGCAACAATCCTGAAAAACATTTTGTGCATATATATATATATATATATATATATAAATTACGGGTATAAGCATATATATATATATATAAATTATGGGTATAAGCATATATATATATATATATATATAAAAATTACGGGTATAAGATAGTATTAATCTTCTGTGATCAATACCAAAAATTCTTTAATCTGGATTATCTTGCTTAAGATGATGATCTCAAGGTCCATACATATTGTCGCAAATGGCTGTATTTCATTCTTTTTTTTATCACTGAGTAGTATTCTATTGTGTAAATATACCACAACTTCTTTATCCATATGGCTTTACTTACAGGTGGAATATAAAATTGAAAGTAACAAAGAAACAAACACTCATGGACACAGTCAATAGTTTAGTGGTTACCTGAAGGTAAAGGAGGACAGAGTAGGGGAGTAGGGGGTGGATATCAGCTATAGGGTGATGGAAAGAGAACTGACTGGGTGGTGTACACATAATGCAATACATAGAGGATATAATGTAGAATTGTACACCTGGGATCTATGTACTTCTTACCAACCAATATTACCCCAATAATTTTAACCACTAAAAAAATTCTTATGATTTTGTGATGTCTCAGAAATTAATTGATATCTATACCTTTGTTTATAGAATATTAAAAAACTTTTAACGTACTTATTAATTTATTTAACCTGGGTTGAATTCACAATAGTACTATTTGAGATGCTGCTTTCTAAGCTATTCTAAGCTCATTAACTCAATTTGCTAAGGTAAAATTGAAAAAAAAAGTTGTGTTATTATTCATCTCTTTATCTTATCAACCCTCTTCCACAAGGGAGTAGGACAAGAATTAAGGAATAAATAAGTTTAAGTTATTAGCAGCTAAAGTTAATTAAAAATAATTTATCAAAAGGTTGGATTCTGAATTTACCATGTTCAGATTTCATTTTACATGGTGAAGGAAACAAATGTGAAAATTGAGAAAATTAAATAAGGATTCATGAAAACTTAATTTTGGTCAATGATAGTTACAAGGACGTCAGGAGGTTGACAGGCATGATACTGTCAACTATGCAAGATATGCATGCATCTTTTATTTATAATGACCACCCAATATAATCTTAGTTTTTAATCCCTAATCAAGTAAATCTTTACCAAAATCTTTTTTCAAGGTGAAGCATTTTTTTTTCTCAAATTACATCCATATATGGGGTTTTGTTCATTTATATCTCATTAGCAAGAGGATGGATGACCTTGCTGATTTAGTATATGTCAGACCTCAGAAATGTCCCTGACACACTTCAATTTTAGGCTGCAAATTTGTAAAATTTCAAAAATTTCCCCTTAGTTATCAGTTTTTGAATGTACATTAAACAATCTATATTTTTATTGTATTTTAGTTTCACTAATAAAACACATATATACTTTATAAAAGTTCATATATAAATTATTTATATTTATATGCACATGAACACAGTCTTAGATATAGGAAAATGTAGAGATATATACAAATATTATCTACCTCTATGGTTATGAATAAATATTTTTAATATAAATATATTTATGATAAATATGAATAAATACATTTACCCTGATAAATTTTTCTACCCTAGTATAATATAAGCTATAATTTTGGTCAGTAATGCATATAAAAGTCATCAGGAGGCATTCCTCTATAGTGTAGAAATCATGTATTATGAGTGAGAAAATACAAAGTACTAAATTTTTAAATTGGACTCACACAAATCAATGATCTTATATATCAAGAATAGGGGGAAGCCGGGATGGCTCAGCAGGTTAAGCACTCAATTTTCAGCCCCAAGGACCAAGGACCGAATCCCAGACCAGGCCCATGTGAACCCATATGCTGAGCTGGGGTATCCTTCCCATCCAAGAGGCCTCTAATTTGGTTCTTGCCCCCCAGTTTGGCCCCTGGCTCAAGGGGCATGCCTCCCATGTGAGAGGCCCCCAACCCAGTTCCTGCCCTGTGCAGCCCCCGCCCATCTATGTGGAACAAAACCGTGTTGAAAACTGATGATGCACAACTACAAAGACTGCTCTGGGCCCTCCCCCTTCTCTCTGTCTCTGTCTCTCTCTATCTTTTTCAAAAACAATAAAAATTAAAAAAAAAATACAAGTAATTACAAGTTATTAGTAAAGCACATTTTTTTTTTTTTTGCTACATTCAAATGTATTTTGGCCAAAATTTATGTGTTAGTTCTCTAACTAATGTATGCATCTATATTACTTAATAGGACAGAGCTATTTTGATCATGCAACCTCTGTATTTTATAAATGTAGCTTTTATGAGCTTTTCTTTTTCTAAGAACCACACTCTATAAATCTATACATTTCAGGTTATCATAAGCAATCTTAGACTAAGTATATCCTAATAGAGCCATTTCATAGAAAATCTCTCCTGCCAGCAAATACCATTAGTGCATTTGCCCATAGTCATATCATCTTGCACAGATTTTCAAACATGTTATGTCACCATCTTTTCTGGAAGCAAAGCTCCAGTAGTGAAAAACAATGATTTGCAGACCTCTTGCATAACTATTTCCTTATCATAAGAAAATAAGGGGAAGCCGGGATGGATTAGTGGGTTAGGCGCTCACTTTGCAGTGCTGGGGACCGAGGATCGAATACCAGCCCCGGCCCGTGCGGACCCATGTGCTGAACTGGGGAGTTGCCCCAGTTCAATTCTCTCTCTGTCTCTGTATCTCTCTCTTTCTCTCTCTTTGTCAAAAAAAAAAAAAAGAAACTAAGAAAAATTTGAACAGAATATATGAATTTTGAAAGATACTCAATGAATGTCAATTAAATTTACTTGGAAAAGATATGACAATAATTGAATGAGTAACTGAAAAACTTTAATTTCCATTGCTCTAATACTTTATTCACACACATACACACCATCACACTACTTCAAGTCACCTAAGATTAACACATGACAATCTCAAAGAATGTAAAAATCAATCTGATAAAGTTTTCCAGGATACATGTGAAGAAATTAAATTGTGACTTAATATTAAAATATTAGTATTTTGGTTTTGACTGATGAAAGGTGAAATTTAAAAATGTAGTATTTAATACCAAATAATCTTCAGGCAAAAAGACAAGTAAAGAAGAACAGTCACATTTACAAGTGTATACTTAATTTAAAACATTTTTATTAAATATTGTAGTGTTAATGAATAAATACTACAGAGAATATAAAGTTACCACATTATTTCTATACTATTCTTTATTAGTTTAAATCCTATAGAAAGCTGATGAACTAATCTTATATAAATTTATATTCTGTAAAACTTTCTTCAAAATCTAATTAGAAATTAATCTGCTACAGAATCACCTGAAGTCAAGTAAAAATAAATAAATAAATAAATAAATAATGCATATATCTAAATTCAAGAAATAGTGATTAAATCTGTTTTGTTCAGGGAAGCCGGGATGGCTCAGTGGGTTAAGTGCTCACTTTGCAGCCTTGGAGACCAAGGATGGAATCCCGGGCCTGGCCTGTGTGGATCCATATGCTGAACCGGGGAATGCCCTCAGTTTGGTTCTCACCGCGGTGAGACCCTGGCCCAATTCCTGCCCTGTGCAGCCCTGAGCCCACCTGTGGAATGAAACTATGTGGAAAAACCAATGATGTGCAACTATGGAAACTGTTCTGGGCCCTCCCCCTTTTCTCTGTCTCTGTCTCTGTAACTTTCTCTCTCTCTGTCAAAAAGAATACAAATAAATCTTTTAAAAATCTGTTTTGTTCATGTAAGAAAGTGTGCATTTTCATAAAGCTTCAAATATAATTTTTGTATTTTGAAGTGTAAGAATTACTACCATAGAGTAATCCTAAATGGGAATAATACAATATCATGATATGTGTGCTAATAATATAGAACATAATACAGTTCTGAGAATAGAATAGTGTAATGCATGAATATTGCTTATTGTAGTACTTGGCCATTGAGTACTCAAAAAATATGTTTACATGCAGTATAGTGTTCTCAAAAGTATTATCCTGAAAAGTTTTAGATAGTATTTTAATTGAAGAGTGAGACATAAATAGTAGATTTTGTCAAAATGAAATTAATTGAAAAAGTCACATAATTGTTTAATTATGGAGATGGAAAAACTTACACTGAAAACCCATTACAAAATGCCTCTAAATATAGAACTGAAAGGTTAAGTAAAATAGAAGGCATTAATACGAAATATATTTTCTTTAAGCAAAAATAAATACAATCTGATTCTTGTTAAAGCATTTGTTTAGCCTGAATTATTTAGTGAAATACCTGAGGAGGAAACAGAACTGGAGAAGGCACACAAACCTAAAACAAAAAAGTGAGAAACATATAGTTATAACTTCAAATAACAAAATCTCAGTTGATTAAGACCAAAAAAGACAAAAACTAAATAGACATAATAATTCAATATGTACTGGTAAGTCAAAGAGTCTCATTACCAAAAATAATTGAAAAGCTCGAAGGTAGGGTGTATTTATTTATTTATTATATGCAAACATAAAATAAGTAAATAAGAAAAAGACCTAAATGTCATGTTGTTACTAAAAGTGAAGTATCTGTGAACTGTCAATAGTATAAGTTTGAAGTAATTTATATTGTTTATTTGCTTTCTTAAAAAAAATGGAAATATTCAAAATAATATTCTAAATGTCTTTATTCTCTTTAATAGATATTTTCTATAGCTTTCTAATCAAGTAAGAACTTTCCAGTCAATCGTTGATATAGTTCCATATGGTAAGAGACCAAAACAATCTGGTCTTAATGTTCCCCTCAACTGGACCAAATTAGAGAGGTTTCTTCTAGGAGTTGAGCCCCTGACCTCCCGTTTCTTAGAGCATTTATAGCATATTTTAGGGAACTTGCAAATGTAAATTTCTTCCTTGCCTCCATTGAGTTGTAAATCTCCCAGTTTCTTGCCAATTTACAAATCAGGCATTACTCAAAGACCTAGGATTCATCCCTTGGAAATATAATCAACAAGGGAAATAGAGCCTCTAACTTCTAGTCTCTGTAGGATATAAAACCTTCATTCAGTAAAAGTCGATTAGCAAATACAGATTTCCTAATCGCACTGACCAATCTCTCCTTTCAATTTCCTCTAGTTTACCACATTCCATTAGCCTACCACATGTCACAAAACATTTCTCACCTCTGATCTAGCAGAATTGAGTTCAACTTCTCTCTTCTGTTGCATTGGATAAGTATTCATTGAATATTAGTATAACAATGAGATATTCTTATGTTATAATTTGCTTGTTTGGCATCAAATAGACTGTATAAGCTCACAAGCTATCCAGCTCTAAAGAAATATCCATAATAAAAAATTGTTTCTCTAAAAACATAAAAAAGCAATATGGCCAGTTTCATTAAAATCTGCCTATATTTACATAACAGGGTGAAAAAGGGAGGGGCCACTAAAAGAGGAGGCTGACCAAAATAGCTATAAATAAGCAGGCAGGCACCTCCTGGATCTCCCATCTTTTACAACAAAAGCTAGGGGAAACTGCTGAAGGTAGATATAATTAATGCTGATGGGCTAAAACTCACAAGAACCAAAACATTGCAGGCTGGTGGATGCAGGTAATTAGTGGTAGTGGGCAATGATTGACAGGGCAAGATAAACCCTCCTATCAATTACTGGCAAGGATATAAATACAGAAGGAAGGATTTTTGGATGGGAGCTTTTGAGTGTGAGTTTCTGGAACCTGAAGGTGTTTGTAGTCTGCAGGAGGCAGGCAACTAGGTCCATCAAGAACAGCAGCAGACCAAGCCTGGTCCTGGGAGCATAGCCCAAGAAGATCAGTAGACAGCCAGCAGTGAGAGAGCTCTGACTAGGATCACTGGGCTGGAAGACCAGACAGAGATGGTCCCTCTATTTCTGTGGAAGTCGGCGGTCTACCTGAAGGACTAAACACCAGTTGCCATTGCTTCCCAGAAGACAGTGAGCAGAGGAAGGGCAGAAACAGCCCTCTCCTTTCCACTTGGGATCTTTTGGACTTTGCTTTCTGCTGCCTCAGAAGATCTGCATGGAAGATAATTCTGCAGCCTCCAATCTTCCTCAAAGGACAGTACTGATAAAAGGGTGAAGGGCTCTGGGTGCAGTCTAGGACAGGTCTGGGGCGTGGCAACAGGGTTATTTTTCTTTGTATGTTGTATGTAGCTCTAAAATAAAGGCTCCTCTCCTTTCTTTCACCCAACCTCCACCATCTTAGGTAATGGGTGCCCTTGTAATAACCACTTATTTTATGGCCCAACTCCTGTGTCAGTCTATTAGCTGAACAATGCAAGCAGAGTAAGCCTGGACCCCGTATCCCTCCAGTGGCATTTATAAAAGTTTGTATTAAACCAAGCTTGTCCAACCTGTGACCAAGGAGTGGGATGCAGCCCAGGATTTCTTTGAATGTAGCCCAACACAAATTTGGAAACTTTCTTAAAATATTATGAGATTTTTTTTAATTTTATTTTTTTTAGCTCATCAGCTATTGTTAGTGTTAGTGCATTTTATGTGTGGCCCAAGACAATTCTTTCAATATGACCCAGGGAAGCCAAAAGGTTGGACAACCCTGTGTAAAACTACGTAATGTCAGATGAATAAAATTATTTTGTTTATCTTAAATTCTCATTACTTAAAACACATAGTTAGGAGTGTGTTAATTTTACATCAGTAGGAATATTCTAATAAGAACTCAATTACTATTTTTATCTTTTATAATAAAAACATAAATTCTGTGTTTTTAGTATCAGAGGATCCCAAAATTACTTTAGATGGAGGAAATAAAAATCAAAACATTTGAAGCTCCATACCTAATTTCTTACTCTTGGAAAACTTTAGAATGTTCTAAAAGCTGTAGTGTAGCATATATCTTTCTCTGATACCAAGAGCGATTAGATAAAATGATTAAATCTCCATCAATCACTCCATGTGGAAGCAATAATAATGCCAATGGAATAGAGCATTGTTACAAGATTAGTGCCTCCTGCTTTGAGAGTAAACATCTCAGCCATATCTCATTTATTTTTCATAACTTTCCTGCCTTTGACTTAGCATTTAGAAAACAGTAGGAGACTATTTTCTGACAATGTTCAACGTCATTTAAGTATTATATTTAGAAGTCAAAAAGTTCATAATAATGTGTCGTCTTTAAGATTCTAAAATACTAAAGTATGTGAAGAGCTTAAAAATTAGAACCAGTCTAAATAATTATGAAATTAATTTTGAATAATTAATGTTATTTATGCATTTGAAGATTACTCTTAAATCCACAGAAGTCCTCTTAATCATAAAATATGTTCAGATTTAGTTTACCCCCTGGTGTCAGACACTGGGGAATATCAAACAATCTCTCTGTCATGTTATCTGTTTTAACATGGATCAGTGAAACTACAGGCAATATACAAGGAAGTAAACAGAGACACAAAGATTACTTAAAATTTTCAAAAGGTAAATCTGCTGGCCAATGTTATTGAACACTCTATCATGTTAGGACCACTCAAAAGACAGAAACTTTCCAAAGTATTCCACTTGTAGCAGAAAATGATTGAACCTAGGAACTTGGGTACTTATCCCATCTTTAGCAGGGATAGATTAGAGGAAGTTAGAACAGTGCCATTAGGCCTTTGTCTTTTAGATCATGCCATCACCACTGCTATTGTCCAAAGTTCAGGAAAAGGTCAGGGTCCACAAGCCACACTCATGAAATGGCCACTGAGAAGTAGGTTGTGCAGGCCAATCTGGCCACCACTCACTTCTCCCAGAGCATTTCTGTATTTCTGCATCATCTGAAAAGTAGTATCAGCTATTCCACTGTCTAAATTTAATACAAATATGCAAAACTGGCAAGCCTTACTTTACATGTAGTATCCTAGCTCCCATTTCATCTGGAATACTTTTTAACTCTATTATCTTTCACTAGGAGAGTAAAATGAAGCTGAGGGAGTCAATTCAAGCACCTTGCAGAAATACCTACTAAAGTATACACAAAGCTTATTGTCTGTCTGTAATAGGGCTTAATAGGGCTGCAGAGGTGAAGAAAACGAGCAATCCACACTAGTGTTTTCTTACCTCAAAATGATTCCCCATGAACTCATATTCCCATTGGGGACTGTTTGCTCTGTTTTCATTTCTTTCACAGAGTCAGAAGCTCTGTAAGGTAGGGAAATATAGCCACTTCTTACGTAATAACCTACATGTTCATCCACTGCTCAGATTTATCTCCAGGGCAGGGTTTTTTTCCTCAGTCTGTGTGAGTCTTGGGAACCCCTTTCTCAGTCTTTGCGTCATTCCCCAAATCAGTTAGTATTCACTACACAGAACACTAGCAATCATGAAAGACTACGTACTTCTTTAATAAGTGTGCTGTCACATGATACCTATTGAAAAATACATATCCCCTGGCACCACTGCATACTGCAAGACACCCACTTTTAAACTCCTTACTTAATGACTAATTCACTTAATGACCCATTCGTAAGAATGGAATTCAGTCATTAAGTGAGAAGTGTCATTAGTATCAAAACTAAACCTAATGCAATTTTAATGAAAAACACAGGATTCAAAATTAGAAAACAGGTTTCATCTTGACTTTGTATTAAATTGCTATTTTACCTATACAGGTAACTCAATCTATTTATGCCTAAAATATCTCATGATTCAATTCATATTAATGTCACCTTCTAGGTTTTGAGGAGACCTAGAAGAATGCTGGAGAGGTTAAAATATACTTTAAGAGTCTCCATTCTTAAGAAATTACTATCTAGAGGGCAACATTGAGTATGTAATTAATAATTATATTAATAGAAATACTGTACAAGCTGGATAGGATGATAAATTCAGACTGAGGTTTTGGGATGGCTTTAAAGTGGGGATTGTGGGGAAGCTGGGATGGCTCAGCAGGTTGAGCGCTCACTTGGCAGCCCTGGAGACCAGGAATTGAATCCTGGCTCCAGCCCAGGCAGACTCATATGCTGAATTGGGGTGTGCCCCCAGTTCAGTTCTTGCTGGGGCCTATGTGGGAGGCTCCCGGCCCAGTTCCTGCCCTGCGCAACCCCATGCCCACCTGAGGAGTGAAATTATATGAAAAACTAATGCTGTCAACTATGGAAACTGCTCTGGGCCCTCCCCCTTCTCTTTGTCTCTCTCTGTCTGCCTCTCACTCTCTCTCTGTCAAAAAAATAAAAAATAAAAAAATAATAAAAAAATAAATCTTTAAAGTGGGGATTGCTTTTCGTAAAAGGTCACAAAGACATTTGAGAACTAACTATAGAGACAAGATGAAGGCCAGTTAAAAGTAACAGCAACAGCAGGAAGAATTTTTTCTCTATTTGAACAATTTCTTCCTATTTCCTAAGCACCAAATATGGAAAAATTTTATTCATTTATTAAGTCTCATAATCAGGAAATTTCTACAATAAGGCTTTACCTGATTTCCAAAAGTATTTCTTGTTCTCTTAACATTTTTGAAACATCACATTCTCTTTCAAAAACACTCTCATGTATGTATGTTTTAGTGTCTAACTTATTTACTACACCTTAATCTTTTTGAAGGCATGGATGGGACTTACATTTACTAGATCCTCAGCCCTCAAACATCACAGCACGCTTAATACTCTGCACTTAAGAGAAAGTTGTTAATATATTCATGGGCAAATAAGTGTTCATTTTTTCTGGATGACAAGAGAATAGGGAACAAAATGTTACATGGTAGCAGGCAATATAAAAGGAAAGGTGGACTATAAACATGTTATGAAGTGCCTTGTGAAATAAGTTGAGGACTTGAGACATTCTTTAGTAGGCAAAGGATGACTTGCAAGATTGTTAACCAGTAGGCAGTGATTCTATATGATGTCTGTATGAGTATAACTAGATGGCTGGTGAAAAATAAATTGATTTATTAACTTATTTGTATGTTAAAATTGAGGGAAATGGCATTTATATGTTGTTGGTAGTTTCAGCATCTGGAAGAAAAGAACACATTACTACGGGAAGAGCATTTCTTGGCTTTTAAGTATTAATTTAAAGCAAGTGCCTGCTTATTACTCTTGGAAAAAAGTGAGATGTCACTATAAATGTGAATTTAGAAAACCAAGACTGAGAGATATTAATGTGCATTGTTGAGAAATATATTACTACTTTTGTCTTTAGCCAGTCTGTGCCCTTAAATAATTAGAGAGGTGCTTTTCATATTGGGCAAAACACTAATTTATGTACATGATTATTTAAGATGTAAATAATCTAGGTTTTGGGAAGTGGCACCAACAATTACTTTTTTTTTTTCCTGGTTTTTTTGAAGTAAAAAACTATGTTTGTGTGATATTTCCTCTGGAGAACATGAGTTTCCTCACTTCAAGTCCTTTAGCTGTAGAATGTGAACACTTTAAGGGAGAGAAGATGCTCTTGCTTTTGAGGTCCAAATAATTTAGAATCTTGGTCTCTGCAAGTAAAGATGTAGGAATTTTTTATTGAATTTATTGGGGCAACATTTAATAGTAAAATTATATGGGGCTCAAGTATATGATTCTATAATAAATCATCTATATATTGCATTGTGTGCTCACCACCCAGTGTGAGTTCCTTGTACATGACCATATATTAGACCCCACTTCCTTATCTACTACCCTCTTCCCTCTGGTAACCACTAAACTGTTGTGTGTATCTACAAGTTTTTATTTCTTTTTTGTTTGTCTTATATCTTTATTGCTTTCAGTTTTATATCAAATATATGGGTAATGTCCTCCTGTACTATAGGAATCAATAGAATTTAGGAAGAAGCCTTGGGGTTCAGTTATTAGAACTTGTTAGCTCTGGGGAGCCCTGAACACAGCATTAGCTACAGTTCATTAATGACTGCAATGTTGACCTTTGACCTTTAGAAAATTAAGGGAGTGGAGACTAAATACAACACCCAATAACTGGATGAAATGGTTTGAAGTTCTATTAAAAATGTAATGGTATAGACACATAGTGGTCAGAATTGATAGTGCTTTAAGTTTTGGTCTGCAAATAATAAAAGCACAACAGAGAACTACTAGAAATTAATTACAAGAGGCTGGGAACCTTGGCAGAGCAGATACATTTTCTGCCGTTAGAGACATGTAGGAATAGATCTTTATGGTGTCTTCATGCTTATCTTCAACCTCCTCTCACTGATTGCCTTATATTTAAACCTTACTAATAAATGTATATAGCTGTGTTTCTAATAATCTTTCTGTATAATTGCATCATTATTTGAAAGTCAGGCATGGTGGATGTTTTAATCAGGAGATTTGTCAGTTCTGGAATTTATTCTTCCACTCAATACATAAGCACTGAAGATAGAGCCATAGGCAAGGGAGAGAAATGTATTATCTTCAATAAGCCTCTTTTCTAATGAAGTGTAGAAAACTAAGAAGAACATACATGAATAAATAATACAATCACATGTGTTGGCAAAGTCTACAAAAGAGAGTAAAACAGGATAAGGGCTATAAAATGGAAAGAGGTCTTCATACTTAAAATTCAGAGGAATCTTCTCTGAGGAAGAGCCTTAGTAAGAACTCTGAGTTGTATTTTAAGTGTGATGAGAGAGTTTCAAATAGGTTTGAACAGAAGAATGATGTGGTATATATTATATGGTGATGGAATGAGAACTGATGCTGGGTGGTAAGCACACAATGTAATATGTAGATGATGTATTATTAGAATTGTATAGTTGACAACTCTATAATTTTACTAATCAATTTTACCCCAATGCATTTAATTAAAAATTTTTTAAGGTTGTTGTGTGGTGAGTGAACAGACTGTAGAACACATGTAGAAATTGATAATCAGTTTGGACACTATAGCAGTAGCTCAGGTAAGAATTTTTTTTGTTTGTTTTGTTTTTTAAAGATTTATTTTTATTGTTTTTGACAGAGAGAGAGACACACAAAGACAGAGAGAAGAGGGAGGGTCCAGAACAGCCTCCATAGTTGCACATCATTTGTTCCTCCACACAGCTTCACTCCACAGGTGGGAGCGGGGCTGCACAGGGCTGAAACTGGGCTGTGGTCCCACCCCAGTGAGAACTGAACTGGGGGCACTCCTCAGTTCAGCACATGGGTCCACACGGGCTGGGGCCGGGACTCGATCCTCGGTCCCCGGGGCTGCAAAGTGAGCGCTTAACCCACTGAGCCATGCTGGCTTTCCCAGGTAAGAATTGTTGATGACTCCTATAGGATGGTAACTACAATGGTGGTAAAGAATGGTGAATTCTAGAATTATTTTGGAATTAGAACCTGTATTCATAGACATACACATTTTAAGCCACACTGATTGAATTAATAAATTATTGTTCTTCTTTCTTTAACCATAGCATTTAGATAGCAATCAATTAAATCATGCAACTTTATTAAATTCCTATGATAATTTTAGGAGGAATTTCTTTTGGTTTTTAATATTTTTTTTATTTTTGTTACTTCTTTGCAAGCTATTCTTTGTTTATTAAATGCCTGTGTTACTTATAGTTTTGCTTGCCACTCACATCCTCTTTTAATTGGAAATAATCTTCCTGAGAAGCCTTATATAGATTAATTCAGCAAAGACTGAAGTTCCTACAGCTTCTAAAATCCATAGTTCCGTCCAGCTTTATTTTTCACATTTCATATGTTTATATACAAATACCTATCAGTGTTTCATATTTTATGCTGGCAGTTTTCTATTTGCTACTATAAAGTGATTCCCATTTTTTCCCACCATACCCTGTAACATACATAGCTGAACTCTATAGACTCAAACACCTGGGTTTCCTTGCCCCCTGACTCTATGATTTGCCAATCAGAGGCATTGTGAGAAATTGAAGTAGACAGGAGAGAGAGATCGGGGTATCATTTCTGTGGACATGTCAGGGTATTTATTTCTCCCTGCTGTGAAGAGGTTTACCAGTGGCTGAGTTCATTAAGTTAATAGCTTCTATAAAGCAGCCTCATTTCTGAGACTGAATCTCCACTGAGTGCCAGTAAAGTGTCCTTCCCCTTGTACTTTTGGTCCATCAGATGATAATGACTTTCCTTGCTTCCTAATTCCTGGGTACTTTACCTTCCCTGTTAGTTCTATTAATCTGTCCTATAACTTTGTTAATAATCCCTTCATTAAATATTTTAATTATTCCAAAGAAAAGGGGCCCAGGAACATTTTTTGTTTGTTTGTTTGTTTTTTTAATGGTCAAATAGTAAATATGTGAGGCTTTGCAAACCAAAAGTAAAAATTGGGTATATTATAGGTACTTTTATATAAAAAATATTCTACTTTTTTGGCAGTATTCAAAACATAACCGTAATTGAGTCAATTTTTAAAACAATTGTATACTAGTGAGAAGAGTAAGATGAGTTTTGTTTTGTTTGGGAGGGAGGGAAGGATAACATATTAGTTAATTAGATTTTATAGTTAGTGTTTTCTATCATCAAATTAAATGGAAATGTTCATCTATAAAATGATTCTTAGCTCATGATCCATTAAAACTAAGCAGCAGTCCAGATTTGGTATGTAGATCATAGTTTGCAGTCTATCTTTCTTCAAGTACACTATTGACAACTGCTTGGGGCCAGAGTGATAAACATCAAGTGCTTCAACAGACACCTCAAACCTGTTCCTCCTTTCAGAGTAAGATGCTCAATAGCATCATTCACATAGTTGTTCCAGCCAAAATGTTTTCTTTATATGTCTTCCATTCTCACCCCAGTACATTTTATCTAAAATATATATCTAATTTTGCCCCTACTTTATTCTCTTTAATTTTTTTGTCATCTGCTCACAGTCTTTGAAAAGGAAAGATTCTTGATTACCCAACTTATGTCTCTTCAGCCTATACCCTCACTGCTCTTCATCATGTATCCTGTGCACTTCTTATATTGATTCATTCACAGCTTTTTGGTGTGCCCACCTTCATTTATCATACTTCTAGATATTCTGTTTACCTTTCTTTTCTTCCTCTCCTGGCTAATGCTTCATGAAAATTGTTGAGGTTACTTCTTCCACGTGCTAATGTAGTAACATTAAGAAAAACAAACCTCGTTATATCTGTGCATACCTCCATCATAGGATCATAGAACTATATTGCAAATGTAATATTATCTTGTCAAGTAATAAGCTTCTGCAAAACTAAAATAATTCTAGACATATAGTAGTACTTTAATGAATTCTCATAGAATTAATAAGTGAATAAATAGAACAAATAAACGATTTGCTAGTCTTGATCTTAGCCATGATGTAAACAAAAAAAAAAAAATACATAGTCAGACACATTCATTTGCACAATGGAATACTACTCAGTGATAAGAAAAGATGAAATACAGTCATTTGTGACAACATGGGTGGAACTTGAAACCATCTTATTAAGTGAAATAAATCAGACTGAAAGAATCAGGAAACATATGACCTCACTTATAGATGAATTATAAAACTGAAAGTAACAAAGAGAAAAAGACTTATGGACACACTCAATAGCTTGGTGATTACCTGAGGGAAGAGAAGGAGCAGGGAGGGAGAGTGAGGAGGGGAGGTGGGAGTGGGCAACAGACTTATGGACACACTCAATAGTTTGGTGGTTACCTGAATGAAAGGGAGGAGGGGGGAGGGGGCACCAGAAATATGATGGTGGAAGGAGAGCTGATTCTGGGTGGTGAGCACATAATGCAATACATAGGTGATGTAATGTAGATTTGTACATCTGGAAGCTATCTAATTGTTACCAATCAATGTCATCCCAATAAATTTAACAATAAAAAAATTCACAAGATATTCATACTCTATGTCCAAATGCATTCTACAATGTCAGATAGATTGTCTTATTTCCTATACACTCAGAAAGAAATATTGCATACACAGAAAAATGTCATGCAGTTAGGCTAAGCCCTTTTTGAAAAATCATAACTTCAGCAGTTTGTGAGAAGGGGTTATTAGTTGAATATGCACTCCTACGTTTAAAATAGCCCCTTCTGTATGTTACTTTGATCCTAACTAACTTTTGTTGGTCATTCAGCATAACATAATGGTTCCGAGTCAGTCCCTAAGGGATTAGAGGTGTGTTGATCCCATCCCCTTGATCCGTATCTGCTCTGTAACCTTGGACAAATCTCTTACTCTTTCACTGTCCTCTGTTCTTTAACTATGAAATGGGAATACAAAAAAGAAGTTGCTTAACAAGGTAAAACTCTTAGCACTTTAACTGGCACAGATTAAGCCCAAAATATATTCTTTGTTTTTTTTTTGTTATTATTATCATACTAATATTGTTGGTATTAGTATCACCAACTACCTACTGGGTGAGAGACGTTATGGCAGCCTGTGTAGACATAGAACCAACATAAAACTCATCCCGGTATGTTAGAACTTAAATCTATGTAAATAAGTAAGAGCACACTAAAATGTAAGCTACATTTTAAGCAGATAAAGGAGAGAACAACAGAAAAAAAATCAGTGTGCATTAGAATTTGAAGTGTATCTTGAAGGAAGAATGAGTTCTGATGGCAACAACAATATTTCAGGCAAGTGCATATTTGAAAAGGCCATATATTTACAAACATCTGGTGAGAAAAAAATAGTAAAGAATTAAAAAGTAGTGTAAGGTTAGAGTACAAAGATAGACTTCTACTTGGACATTAAGTGAGGTTCACTTTATTCAGGAAGCTCTTCTTACTGCCAGACTCGTTTAAACCAAAAACAGTACCTTATATTTTACCTTTACTGTCAAGCCTTTCATATCATATTGCAATTGCCAATGAATTGAAGACCAGAAACTTCCTTGTGTTTAGTATTATATCCTCCAAACCCAGCACTTACTAAGTGATCAATAAATATTTAAATTGGAGTCAGGCAGTTCAAATGGAGAGCTATTACAACCGACCTAGTCAGAACTAATAATACTGTAGTGAAGGAAGAGTCTTGATATGTAACTCATTTTTAAGCAGAATCCACCAGAATTATTATAGTGTGTAAGTTGGAAAAGGAAGAAAAAATAAATGATTGTTTTAATATAGAAGTTAAATAACTGCAAGGGACAGAAGGCAATAATGTGCCTTGAAGCAAGATATTTTGTTATTTCTATCAATCTTAGAATGACTATAGGTGAACATACGCCAGGTAGTTAGTCTGGAGGTGGGGAGGTAATCAAGTTTAGTTATTATCTACTTAATAGGATAAATTGTATTAAAAGTCAAGATATTTTTTAGAAGGAGTATTACTGAGAATTAGAGTAAAGGTTGAATTCTCTGAGGATACCAATATTTGAAGAACAATGGCAGAAAGAACGTGAGGAAGAGGCTAAATTTGTTGAAAATCTTTTTACTTTAGTGACACAGAAATAATTAGGTTATATCATTTGATTTTAACAACATTGTAAATATTATTGTAAAGATGATGAGATTGAAAGTTACTAAGGTTAACAAAGGTTAAATAAGCCAAGGGAATGGCTGATCTTTTAATCAAACAAAAGACTGTGACAACTGAAACTATGTTTTTCATCCTGACATTGTGTCCATGGGTATCTCCTGCTGTAAAATGAAGCTGTATCAGATACTCTTATTCTATAATTACAGGTAATAAAAGCTCTTATGGCATTCATATAAAATATTCCAAAATATTTGTGTATGTTAATCTTTATTTAATCCTCACAACAAGCCTATAAGGTAATTATTATTGTTTCCATTTAAAATTTGCCAAAACTTAGGCAAAGATATTTGGTGATTTGAACAAGTCCACATATAAAGAGCAGACCCCCAAGCAGGACAAACTAACTGGGAAGCTGTAGTGCTGTTCTAACTTGGTGATACTGTAGAATTTGAAATCTTCATCTTGAAAATACACAAATACAGTAGGAAGTAAGTCTTGGTAGAATAAATTTGTAGAACTTTGAAAAAGTAGAGAAAAATGACAGTTGGAAATTGAAAGATGGCTGTAAAATTCAGTGAGTCCTGTAGAAGTCCTGAGGTTTGCTGACCTTGAAGGGAGCCTGGTAATAGCCTGTCATGCTCCCTGCACAGCCCCACACCCACCTGTGGAATGAAACTAGAAAACCAATGACATGCACCTATGGCAACTGCTCTGGGCCCTCCCCCTTCCCTCTGTCTCTCTCTAACAAAAACAATAAATAATAATAATAACAAATCTTAAGGAAATAAAATAAATCTTAAAAAATAAATAAACAAATCTTAAGAAACAGTAGGTAAAATCCTTCTGACTTCCTCTCCTCTCTACTAACTGGAGAAAACTCAATTTTTTATAGGAGCTCACGTAATTAGTTCAGTCCTCCTTAGATAATATCCTTCATTAAAGGTTTACTACACTTATGAAAATATGTTATCAAAGGAATATCTTATAATCACATAGTCATTGTTATCTGGATTTATCCCCTTCCCCCCTATTTTGAATAATTCTTCCAACCACTGGACCTGTTGAAAGAATCCTCAAATGATGTAGTATACTAGCTAACCAAAGATGGACGACAGGCTTTCAATAAGTCAGTGTGTGTGAAACTATTTTTCAGTTGAAGAAAAAGCTCATAGAAATGTCTAGGTCTGAGAATGCATAAGTATATTTGGGAAATGAGAAATATTATAATAATGTGACACAGAATGCATGTATTACCAAAAGACTTGTGAGGAATAAGGTTTTTGAATGCTTCTGTGAAGTTCCAAAAACTTGTTTACTATTTGGCATGAAAGAAAATAAAATATGTTGATTTCTCAGATTATCAGTTTCCGTTGGAGTAACTGAATGAATGAATAAATTTTCCCCAGTAGACATTCTTAGTCTTTGTCTTTTTCTTCTTGAATTAAACCCTGCCTAAGTTTACACATGAACAAATAAGAGCAAAATGCTACATGCAGCTATTAGAAAACCAAAAGGAGACGACCTCAATAACATTAATCCACACTATTCAGTAATAGTTAAAAAAGGGATCATACTTTAAAAATCTTTGTGAAAGCAATTGCATCAAGCATGACATTATTTCCTTTATTTTAAATTTCTTGAATACTTTATTTATGGCCCAAATATGTTTGGTATAGCTGTGTGTGTGTATAAATTTAACAAAATTATTAATGAATAGCATTATCAAATGTGTGTTTCAAAAAGCCAGCAAAACACCCTCCAAAGCACAGAAAGGAATGGTACTTACATATATTAATATCACACTTAGTACATCTATATATTATTAGTCACAGTGACTATATATTATTAGTTACAATTTACTTAAGAACATCATTTTGGTCTAGAGATTTGACATTTACATCTCTAGATGTAAGAGTCAAATCTCTATTCCCGTGAAGCTAATAAAACTTAAACTTCAAGACTTCACTAGGACAGACCTCTTCCCAAGTCTCCTACTTCATTTTGTGTTTGTAATTTGGCAGCCTGGGCCACATCAGACTGGAAAACTTTAGGTCTGACAAGTAAACTTGGGTTGGCCTCTGGATGTTATTAAGCAAGTATAATCACGGACAGCAATGTAGAGATAGATAGTTGGAGATGGGAAGACAATAGGTGTTTGAAGGTAGCCTTTTTGCTAGTTTCTTTCCCCCTGCTTAGCTACATTAGTCTTATTCATTGGAACTCTATTCTAGCACTATTATAGCAAAATAGGCAAGTAAAATAGTGTAATATAAATTAAAATGTGTTTTTTCCTTTTAATTCATAAATCTACAAAAATTTAGATTTGCTTCTTTTGAATATCTTGGAGGATAAGTGAAAAACAGTATAGAGCCAACCATTCATTTAGACAGACTGTTTATGAGCTTATTCATTGGCCACAGATTCGTACATTTTCTTTAATGTGATTTAAGACTCACCTCTATGTTAGTATTAATTAACTTAGTGTTTTCTTCTATTACCAGGACATTCTGACTACTCACAGGGTATAACCTCACTCTCATATTAAGTTTAAACTTAATATGAAGTTTAAGTTTAAGTTTAATATGAAGTATAAGTTTAAACTTCATATGAAGTTTAAGTTTTATTAGCTTCACGGGAATCTGCTTCTACTTACAGATGTATCTAGTGCTCTTAATGCTCTGTTTTTCTAGTTTTTTCATCATCTTGATATAATTGTATTTTGTCTTATAATTATTTCTATGTCTAACATTAATGTTTTGCTTTACTCCTTTGGTATCTCTCTTCATCTCCTGAAAAGCTTCTATACTTTTTTTTTATTTAATGAACATTTTTTGAATAATAATATAATGATATTTCAGCAAGAGAAGATTATTTTGTTTCCTAATTCTTTTTTTTCATTTTTCTTCATATAAATGGTAGCTCGTACTGTTTTGTGAGTGTATAACACATTTGTTTCCAAACATGCTAACTAAGAAAATTTTTAATTCATACTACTATGTAAGAATGGAAAATTGTTTAATGATTTTATATACCTGAGACTAATAAGATAAATGTGTCATCTAATCTTAACAGAATATTTTTATAGTCCAGTAAAGCCATTCATTATTATTCTGAAAATAATTCAAACCAAATTCTAATAAAGGCATTTGTTTCATTAATATTTTCTTAGAAACTATAGGAAATTGTCTATTTTAATTGTTTGAATTCACTGGCTAATTGCTCAGCTTATTTCTCTTAGTTCTTATATCTTTAAAATTCTGTAATAACACAAATCATTTTAAATAAGTTACATTATCAGTAACTAAGCTTTTATGATGAAATAATTCTTCACTATGTTCTATATTTCAAAATAAATAATTTATAATTTCTTTTACTTTAGGAATAACTATAAGAGGAGTAATTTTCAAACATAATCTGAACATTTGTTGAAACTTTTTAAATTGCTACAGTTTCAATTTTGAACCTTACTTGATTTATAATAGTATTTTGATAATGTTGCTTATTGAACTTGGGTACAAGAAAGATTTTGCTTTTTCTCAAAAGATATTATAAACCAGAAAATTTAATTCCTTCAGGAATTGATTTATAGAAAAGTAATCTAAGCCATATTTATGTCTAAACCATATTTGAGTTTAAGCTATGTTTTATATAAATTATGTGCTTCGCAAAATGCAAATTAGGTTTAAAACTTTGTACCTGGTTAATCTCAATTGAACTTACTTTATATCTGTATTTATTTCACCTCTACTGCATATTCATGTCTACATTTTTATTGTTGTTGAAAACATTTTATTCCATAAATGCATTTTTATACTTCATGCCATTTCTCCTCAACCTCCATTTCAACTTTAGAAATGTGTATAGTCCATCTCATTGCTCCTTTCCAATAGTAGAAAAATCACAATCTATAAGAACTATCACAAAGGGATATATTTTATATATTTTTTAATATAAATTTGTAATATAAGTTTTTTTTCTACTCAGTAAATAAGGTTTAATTTTTATGAAAGCATAATTACAAGCCTTTTACTTAATACGTTCTTATAATACCCATTAGAAAATTATAAAATATTTTACATTTTATTTGAAAAATTAAAGCAATAAGTAAATTCTTGGGGTTAATATGTTTGTTTACCTGTAGCATAAAAAAAACAGTGCATTACCTGTGCAGATTATTTTGCCAGTTTCACTTCCTATTGCTGTTTAAAAATTGATCTTTTCATCTCATTTCCTTGTCTCAGGATTTCAGGTGATCCATTTTATTCTTATACATATAAGAAACATAAGAGAAAAGTGACATTTATCTAATTTCAGATGCTTTAGTTAAAAATAATTATTAAATCTTCTCTTAACTTTCCAAAGAGACACCTATAATAAGCTGGAAAAAGATAAATGCCATCACACTGCTACAAATATAAATTAAAGATATCTTCATTGCCAGAATCTAAGAGGAATTTTTAGTATTTCTAAAACTTTTGAAGTGATATTGATAATCACAATCAATGCTTCAAAGCTGTTTTCTAAAACTGAGCAAAATCTCTGGAGAAAAAAGACATTTGGAAGATAAATCCTCATTTCTCCATTTTAGTATCTTACCGGTTGTTCCTCTAAAATGAATATTGTTACTCAAGGCTACCTGGGCATGGTTTCCTCTCTCCTATAATTACTATTTGATTGTCATTAGAGACTCTAATTCAGAGTATAATAAGCCAAAAATAGAAGGATGTTGGTATTGGAGCTAAAACTGCACATGTCATGTGTACCGCATGATGTGATATTTGCTGTCCTTGTCGTCATATGCAATAATAAATGCTTGGCACACTGTTTGACATTACAGTATATATACATTATCTTATTCCATATATAATCATTTGAGAAAACATTCTTATTTTTCTATTTTAAAGAAGAGTCAGCAAAGGTTAAGGAATTCAAGAAAAGTTACCAAGTTTACATAGGTGATAAATGACAACACCACACATCAGAGCAATGCGTGAATGACTGTGGAAGCCAACATCTTGATATCTAGTTGTTTGAAATAGCTTATGATATTTAAGAATTAATAAGGAGAACGCATAAGAATTTTCCTGAAAGGGAAGGTAACATTAATGTGAAAGCTGAATGAATAAATATTGACTATGTTGACTACTGGCTACAAAATAAAATTGTTGGAATATTATCAATAGAAAGTAGAACAATATAACCATTTTAAAAAAGGAAACTGACATAGAATCATGATACAATTAAAAAAGAAAAAGCTTTCTGCTTCTGCTTTATGAAATGTATGAAAAGCAAAAAAGAAATGAGAAGTTTTTGATGAAAAGGAAATGCATATTTCTGGTTATCATAGTACGTATGAGGATGTGCTAATAGTTTAGAGGGGAATGCTTACATATGCTTTACTGAAAGTACTGAAAGAGAAATGGTATAACAAATAGGCTACAGGAGACATGTGAAGAACTGTGTTACCTAAGAAATAAATATTATGTTCAAAATATTCCCCAAGAATTTGGAAATATTGAAAAATCGTTAGAAAATTGCACAGAAGGATATTAAATGAGCTATCAGTGCTCAGGAAGAGTAGGAAAATGACAAATATGAAAACTCTATGAAAGTATGCAAAAAGATTTATTCATGAAAACATCACATGGAGCCCATACAACAGACCAGAAAAGCTGGCAAAATGAATTAGGCAAGAACAAAGAATTAAATGGTTAGAGAAAACAAACAAAACAAAACAAAACAAAAATGCATTTTAGAAAAATAAATCCAAACATTAAGACACTAATATACATAATAAACTTTACTAAAAAAATAAAATTGATCTCACCTACTGAATCATATATAATATGAATGCAATTAATACAAAGTGATTGCTTGGTGGATTTACTTCATTTTAAAGATAATACTTTGTTCATAAATAAGTAAACATACAAAATTAAGAACAATAAAAACTGAGTAGCTTATAAATCTTCTCAGGATGATACCATAATATAAAAATATGAGTAATTTTCAATAACTAGTAAAGTGAGAAAAATGTAATGAAAGAAAATTACAAGAGTACACTATAATTAATCAATTAACAAGTTAAAACCAAATGCAGATAAGAGACAAGTTGTTGAAATAAAATTTAAGGACTTCAGGAGAAAGACATACATGCATATATAGGTATATACATACATATATACATACATACATAGCAAAAGGCACATTAGAGTCAGTAAATATTGCCTGCATTTATTAGATAAGTGTCATAGGCAATTTTCAGTGTAAATTAGTTTGTGTAAATATATGTATGTGTAGCTGTGTATATAATATCATTTAATCTTTACATCTTTCTTAAGACATAGATATTACATTTTGAATATGATGAAAATGAGGCAAATATAATTAGGAAACTTACCAAATATTCCCCTCACCTTGTAAGTGGTAGCTCTAGGAATCCAATTTCAGGCAGTCTAGCACTATGGACTGGTGTGGTGCTCTTAACCAGTGAACACTGGGGTATTAACAAGTGTAAACTAGTATTTTTAATGGGTACAAAGTCCCTCTAAGGAAAGGTAGTTAAAATTGCAGTAATTTTAAAAGCTGTTTATTGGCTGCAGTCAAATAGTTGAAATGTAATATCATTTAGAGAACTCCATGCCTGGGCAGAACTTAGTGTATGATAATCCAATATTCCTAAGGAATGAATGAATGATTCTTCAACTTTTACTCACCTCTAAACTTACACTCACAAATCTCAAAGGGGCTCATATATTAGATTACTAAAATTTGTAAACATTTAAATAGTCTCATGACCAGCAAGAGGTTTGAAAGTGTTCAAATTGAAAGGCAAATAGTTTTACAACAGGATGCAAGAAAATGAATTCTTCAAAACTTCAAAACATTTTTTTGTCAAACACTATAAATTAAATAAAATAATAGGGACTTTAAAAAGTTTCAACGAATATTGAATATTCATAATTCACAAAGAGCATTAAAAAAAATTACATGTTGTCTTAGTATATATGCTACCAAAGCAAGCACAAATACACACACGCAGAAACAGGCTGTTAATTTTAATTTTAGTGATTATCTTGGAAAATAATTAGAATCAGAGGCATTAAAAATTGGTTGAGGGGAAGCCAGATGGTGTAGTGGGTTAAGCGCTCACTTGCAGCACCGGGGACCCATGTTCAAATCCCGGCCCCGGCCGTGCGGACCCATGTGCTGAACTGGGGAGTGCCCCCAGTTCAGTTCTCTCTCTGTCTCTGTCTCTGTCTCTGTATCTCTCTCTCTCTCTCTCTCTCTCTCTCTCTCTGTCAAAAACAATTAAAAATAAATAAATAAATAAATAAATAATAAAATAAATAAAAATTGGTTGAATCTACACATTTATAAGTATGGCCAAATAAATTACAGCCCATGTATTTCATGGCATATTGTGCTGTCCTTAAAACCGTCATTCAAGTAATTATCAATGACAGGATTAAAATATATCATTTAATGGCTAAATGAAAAATGTATGATATAAAACTGTATGTGTGATTCCAATCTTCAAAGTAATACTTCTATAGTAGACATGTGTCAGCTGTATGCACTTACATTGCCAGGGATTACACTGAAGGCTTCTTGATTTTGCCACTTGGACAATGAAGAATCTTAACTCTTGGGGTTTGTATACTTTGTAAGGACCATTTAATCTTCTGTGTGACTGAGCTATTCTTGTCTTGATTGTGAGAAATATTGGTTAGGACTTTTTCTTCCAGAGAGTACTTGCTTTTGTCGCTGTTAGATGTTTTAGTGTACAACCAACAGAAATTAACACTAAGTTAATTTCTTCTTTTGGGGGTTTTATGGACTACCATAACTAATTACATAATTTGTGTGGCCCAATACAAAATAAAAATGTGGATTCCATTGTTTAAAAACAAGAGAGTGTATCAATAAATGTGTGTGTGTGTGTGTACATAAATATATGTGTATATATATCATATATATATATATATATATATATAGAGAGAGAGAGAGAGAGAGAGAGCTCAGCTACATAAGCTAAAAGATTTTTTAGTGAAATTACATTTCATCTGTAATTTCTAGATTTCTAGGTGTTTTAGCAGGATATTCTCTCACAGATACCTCAACTACCATATTCTAAAATTTTTTTTTTTTAATCAATTTTGGTTTTGTTCCTTTGTTTCTACTTAGCTTAGGTTTACTTTATTTATAGCATAGTTTCATATGTGAAATCCTTAGGTCTTTTCTTTTTAGTCATTTTATATACTGTTTTAAGAAATAAATTTCTATAGTATAGGGTTAGACAAGAGCCCTTTTTTCCTGTGGCCTATCTTGTCCTGTTCCGGCCCTGATAGCTTAGCTATGTGTTAGTTCAGCAGGCTGGGTGTTTGGAGGGAAAAACCAGCTAGCTACCTGATTTTCAGTATAAACAGGCAGTATTTGGCGAATTCCTCGATTTGACTGACTTGATTCTCTGGTACTCTTCTTGTCTTAAGGTAACCTCCTTCTCAGCCAATTTCTGGCCCTATCATTACAAGTTCTCATTTGTTACAAGAGAAGTTATTCAGAATTGTTTACCTCCTAAATTCACTATAAATATGGAAAATGTCACCTGGGTGGGGCCTCTCTTGGAGCACCTTGTGTTTGCACTCAGCTCCTTCTGTGTGTTATCTCTACCAGCTGAAATAATAGAGTAAAAACATTTCTATAATTATCACTTTAATTATATCTCACAGATTTTTACATGTGATACTTTGATAGCTTTATCATCTTTAAATTTCATAAGTTGCTTTATGATTTCCTCTAATATTTTCTATGAGAACACATAGTTTCTTTAGACTTATATCTTCACTTATAAATATATAGTATTTCCCTTTATATTTAAAAATTTACTGTTTAAATTAATTTTATTTTGTTTAATTAATTCACATTTATTTTATTGTTTTGAGTTATTTTTAATATCATGCATTATCCATGTATCATATTTTTATCTCTGCTTTTCCTAGTTTCTGCTTTTCTGAGTTTCTAATTTAATTGTATTTGTTTATTTGTGTTCACTTTTATTGTTTCTTTAATTGTGCCTTTTAAATTCTGACAAGCTTATGGTAGAGTTGGAGTAACATTCTTGATCATGAAACCATATATCACTGAACAGAATAGTAAATAAATTGGCATATGATGGCTTTTGTACATAGCAAAAACAACATACAAAATATAACTAAATTTGGAGAAAATGTTTGACATCTCAGAAAACAAAAATTAACGTAAAAATTGGGGGTAGTGGAAATGTCCTCTTTGTAGAGAGATTCCACTGTTGTTTTTTGGTTTACTCATTTTAACTTTGTGATCTTCTAAGTTTAACCATTTGTCATAGAAATTACCATTGTAATTATTGCAAATGAGATCTATTTAAGCAATAATCAAATAAGTTATTAGTTAAATGAAGATTACTCAATTGAAACTTTCATAATAATATGAAACTTTCATATTGAGGGTGAAAAATAGCAGACTAATAATTAAACTTGTGTAGGAGTTTTATTTTGATTGTAAATAATCATTTTAAGTAGGTTCCCACTAAAGTGGTGGTTTTAATTATTTGTAAAAAAAAGTAACTCATTTTCGATAACTTTAAACATGATTTTTATCCTGTATGACTATAAAGAATTTACCAAGGGTACATTTCTGTAATTGCATTATTATAGAGAATGCTTTATTTGAGGGACTTAACATAGCTCTTGAAATGATATGTGAAAATTGACATTTCTTTAAATGTTTAGTCAGAATATTATAAATATAATATAGCTAAAAATTTAGCAATTTGTAAAAAACAATAAGTATAACTTCATGTGAAGTTACAAGTGATAGTAAAGAAATTATTTCTATATTAGCCTTAGACCGTAAGTTCTTCATAATTTGCAATTGAACAAAATTCATTTATTCACAAACCAATTTTTATCAGCAGCACATGAAATGCAGTATAAAGCATAAGAAATTTTAGGAAATCCTAAAAAGAAAGATTCTAGAGAAATTTGAAAAAATAAAAGTTTAATGAGTTTTCTAAAAATCATAATTATTATTTTTTCTGT
>PVKE010010474.1:0-42358 GCA_004027555.1 Craseonycteris thonglongyai | reverse complement strand
TCCCTGGGGCTGCAAAGCGAATGCTTAACCCGCTGAGCCATCCCAGCTTCCCAAGAGTAATCTTAAGATTGTTTATTTTCTACATGTGTTCAAGTTCATTGGATCCCTTAGTTTTTGTATTGAAATCTTAACAGCTATTCATTCTATTTACTCTCTCCCCCCTCCTCTTCCCCTTTTTCTCTTTTCTGAAAAGCACTTGTCTGGCTTCTGTGGCACCATAGTTTCTTGACTGTTTTTTTTTAATGCTCCTGTGGATACTTCTTAGAAGTTATATTTATAGTTAATTCTTATATCTAAAATGAAGAGAAATTTGGGATTCAGCTTAGGCCCTCTGCCTTTTTCTGTTTGCTAAATCCTTAGGCAGTCTCATTTACTTGTACCTTGGTTTCCTATTATTAGCAAGCCAGCAATTCTCTAATTTATAGTTTCAGATTCATATCCAACATCATCTCAACTGGAAATCTCAGGGGCCAGTCTGGAACAATGAGTGCCACTACTACCTTAATCCAAAAGGGAAAACAGTTCTCTACACTTCCTTCAGTGTTATCCCTTTCAATACATAAACTTCAGTCCAATTGTTGATATTCATCTGTTTTTGTACACCTTTACTGTTTACCCCTATTCCACACTGCCTTATTTCTAGATGGAATCTGTAATAATCTCCTCTAACAGTCTACCACCCACCTAACACAGAAGCCATAGGGATATTTCAAAGACGTAAATCTGATCCTGTGATTCCTAGATTTCACTATTCAGTGACTTTCTATTATACTCAAAATATGCTGGGGGAAAAAAATCTTAATTAACAAGGGTGGTTAGATTGTAGATTTTGACCCACCTGTCTGCCTCTCCATTGTCATCTCCCCATTGCTTCCCCAAGCTCTCCTGTCCTCGTAGTTCTGCAGAAGTACCAGGTTTATTGCAGCCCTAAAGTCTTCACGTGTGTTGTGTCTTGATCAAGAATGCTCTACTGCTCCCTGAACCTCTGGCCTGGCTAACTCCAGATGTCAGCATAAATGTCGTAGTGCTATGGAAATCCTCTAGCCCTAAGACTAGGTTAGCTGCTCTTTACACCTTCTCTCAGCACTGCGTCGTACCACGACTTTTATGACATTTATAATAGTAAGCAATTATTTGTTCATAATTCATAATTATGTGCAGTCAATGTGCATGATGCCTTTTAAAAGAGGCTGTTTCCTGAGCTCAGGGACCATCTCTTTTGTTCACTGCACACCTCAGTGTTTAGCACAGGGTCTTGCCCTTAGAAGGTGCTATTTGGAAGAACATATATATACATACACACATACATATATGCACACAAACACAGATGTGTCTATATATTATATACCTACATATAGGTGTGTATCATGAATATCTGTGGCTGGATGTGAATATACATATGTACATACGTACTTGTATAAGCCAACAGGAAAGTTACATTAACCTACTACTCTCAGGAGTTAACCATTTTTACATTCACAAGTCAATTTAAATATACATATAGTAGCTAAGAGGTCACATTGAGGAATATTAATTTAATTAACTTTCCTCCTCCTATAGGTAAAAAATTTGAAAATACTGAAATGTTTGGTCAGTACCCACTTCAGGTCAATGGATTCAAAGATCTACATGAGTGCCTAGAAGCTGCTATGATTGAAGGAGAAATTGAGTCTTTACATTCAGAGAATTCAGGAAAATCGGGCCAAGAGGTGAGTTTAGTATCTACATCATTCCCTCCACTCCCCACTTCCAGGTCTTTCAGACAGTGCTATAAAGCCCGATGTTTAAGGCAGTATTTATGTAGCTACCTAAGAAGTGAGAGAGAATATGATAAATATGTGTTTGGATTTAATTATGGTAATTTAGACATATGTGGGAAACCTGCACAGTTAATATAGTGTATAAACTGTGTTAAATTGTCACTTAAACAATTTATCTCAAAATTTTCTGTTAAAATATTCCTTTAGGACATTGCTTATTCTTTTTAGACTTGTCAGTTAGGGTACCAGTTATTACAGCATGCTAGCTAGTCCAGGAACAAAACACTGATATTAGGGGTATTTTATACCAGACGGAGGTTACCTGTATCACGTGTTGTTGAAATTGGTCTAATTTTACCTGAATAAGCAACGCCAGACTCCTTTTCCTATGAAATAGCTGTATAATTTCATGAAGGTCGATGGAAGAACTTGTGTCCTCAAAAAAGAAATAATTTTTAAAATATGCTGTAAGCCTATTTATCAGTGTCCAGTGGTGTCTGTCTCGTCACCCAGCTCTGTCTCCGCTCTGTGTGTGTATCCGTCTGCCCACCCCTGGACTTGTCCATCTGGGTGTGCTGCTACAGTAGAGAATGAGCAGCAGGGCACGCACTTCAGCATCAGCATGGCCAAGCAGCTGCCACTCTGTAAGCTCCGTGCCTGAGGGCAGGGTCCTCACCCGTGTCCTCACTGCTGTGGGTAGTGCAGGGACTGCAAGTGCACTGACACAACACACACCGAGTGACCAGCAGAATGAAATGCCTCAGTGTCATCAAGTTCCCGAGGCCTTTATCCCTGAAGAGCTGCTTAATAAATATGAAGTGATGCTCTCTCTGTGTTTATCCAAAAAGGGACTGGGTTCTTACATCTTTGAGAATGAATGGCTTTTATCTGAATTGTGAGCTTTTAAAAAAAGATGTAGTTAACCATTTCTTATTCTAACTGCATTCTCATTTCTTTCTCTTCCCTCAGAAACCCAAACAGAAACAAATAAATATTATTTACTATTTTTTGGCATTATTTTTAAGAGAGGGTGAGAGAAAGAGAATATTTGAAGTACTTTTTCTCGGTATATCTCAGACCGTCTACTTCAGTAATTCTCAACAGATAGATGCCCAGGCCCCACATCAACGCTATCAGCTCAGAATCTGGATAGGGATATGGGATGCGGGCATGTAGCTCCACAAGTGCTTCTGATACAGACCTACAATGAAGAATATTTCAATTAACCTTATTTCTTCTATTGATTGGGAAATAGATCTCTACATATTGGGACTTTCCCAAGATGCCATAAGGAAATAAGAAAGCAGACCCCCCCTAAAGTGTGATCTGTTTTCTGTTAAATATAAGGATGATGGATGGATTCTTCCAGAGAAAGGAGGGGAGGCACATTTCTTACTTTGTCAAAGTAACCGTTAAATGAAATACACATGGTTTGTGGTAAATAATCTTTCTCACATATTCCTCGTTTCTAAACATGTTTTTCTGACATTATATCTGAATTTTATTATTTATTTTTAAAACTCTAGCCTGTCCTTCGTCTTTGTCTTTATACTCTAAGGTCCTGTACTCCAGTATATGTTTTGTAATGAGGTTTTTCCATCTAACCTGTGGCATGAAATGGCTTGTCATCATGTCTGAACTCAGCAGTTTCTAAGCAGTCTCAACAATAGCATATTTGATTAACTGTGATTCCTGTTACCAGTTGCCTACATGAATTTGCTGGGCACAGTAGTTTTAATAATTCAATCTTTAAGAGACTTCTCACCAACTAGGACAGACTAGCTTAAAAGTTTCTTAATAACATTTTTAAATTTCAATCTTATTTCATTATATCCTTCAGAATAACTTCTATTTCTTTTTGAGTCTGTACAAAGACCAATGAAAAACATTTTAGCCTTGTTTCTAAATTGCCATAATCTCTCTGATCATCACACCATTTACCTCTCAAATTATTTAGTAAAAATTGTTACTTTAATATGAAAAAATTTTTTTTGCTAAAGTAGCTGTGGTCAACTAATATAGGAAGACCTTTAGTCTCCAGAACCACTTGTGTTAAAACATTCAGTGGGTTGTAAGAGTTTAAATTTCTGGAATGACATAACAAGAGAAAACTGAATAAGTTAAAAATAATTATATATAAAGTAAATACTTATATTTTTCTCAAAAATTTTAAATTTTAATTAAATGGTACGCAATTTATAGATGAGTCAGACTTCCCAAGAAGCTTGGTGATATTTTTTCATTGCCTGTTGGAGAAAGAAATTTCCAAATAGTAAACACCTCACTTCTGGTGTGCGTATTCACTAATAATGTATTACACATTTTTTAGACTAGGTGTGTCCAACCTTTTGGCTTCCCTGAGCCATACTGGACGAATTGTCTTGAGGCACATGTAAAATACACTACACTAATGATACCTGATGAGTAAAAGAAAGGTCAAGGCGTAATTTTCATGGGCCACAGGTTGGACATGCTTGTTATGCATGTAAAACTCATTTGTATTTTCATACTGACCTGAGACTTACATTTTTTACTCCTTCTTTGTCAGTACATAACTCCACACCATTCTCTTTAAAACCCCCATAGTATCACATAGCCCATATTTCTGAAATAAAATAAGTTCTTCTATGAGAAAGTAATTAGTCAAAGAATTATTTCCAATAATGTTTTTCTGTAAATACCCTTGAACACATAGGAATGAAGGGATAGTAAGAAGTGGAATCTTTGGGTCACAGAGAATACTCGTAATAATTATGCCAAATTTCTCTTCACAAAGTTATACAAACTTTTAATCAAAGTACTGAAAGAAATTCTATAAAACTTTAACTAAAAACGAAATTAAAGAAGCAATACTTACATGTGCCTTATTAGCTATATGAGTGCTGTCCGAAAAGTATCCAGCCATGTACCTGTACTCTATTATTGACAGGCTGGATTTTTTCCAGACAGCTCTCATATGTAGAAGTTGTATGGGAAATTATTTTTTTTTAATGAAAGGGAAAATGAGTAAAGACAATTAAATGACTTAAACTAATTTTTAAATTGGAATAGGAAGTTTTGGTTCTCATTCTTAATTTACATCCTGGCTTTGTTTAGTTTTCCAGAAAGAAATTGAAATGACAGGTCTGTTTTTTTCTATTTTTTATTTCCCTCTTGCATTCATGTAATTTCACAGAAGCGAGGTACTTAAAACATATTAACAGGAAAATTCAGCTCTTATAACTCGTAAAAATAACTATATTCTCCCTAGAAAACATTTCTGATAACAGGTCAGATATATAGTCATGATAAATTTAGGAGCACTTTTGTTGCCAATGCTGATTAAGTTCTTTATTCATTAATTGCATTAATCTGTTACCCCTGTAGGTTTATTATATAATGGAATAATAATAAATATACTTAGGGATATTACAGTTAATGACCTATGTCTCACAAGCATTTTATACCAGTTAGATTAGAGAGGTAGTTTTTTATTGCATGGAAAAATAATATTTTGAAAGAAAATTCTTTTTGTTTTATATTATATAATATTCTAGTTAATATACTGCTATAAATCCTAAAGTCACAGAGCTAGAGATACACATAACAATTTTTTTTAAGGAATTTAGGAAATGTCTGGCTATCTCTTCTTGTCCCCATCAGCTTGAGAATGAGAAAGTGAAATCCTTCCACTTATGTAGTAGGAAAAAACTGTCATGTTAGAGGACATGCATTCACAACAGGTGCATATTATGTAATATAATAGAAATGTCCTTTTATAATGTATGCAAGCAATTTCCTGGGCTTTTCATGTCTACAGAGAAATATAGCAGCACCAATTTGGGTCATTTCATTTCTGCTGGCCCCTTAGGTTCCCATGAATTAATAACATCAATGGTGACATTGAAATTATTGTGATAAAATACGAAAGTAACAGTTCTTGAAATCTATTTCTATACTTGTTTCAGTATCATAAAATACAATAAAGCGTGATATTCTAAGGCATCAAAAGTTTTCTTTGTGATATACTCATATGGAGTTTATTTTAATTCTTAATAGTAATTTAGGTGTGGATTAGAACTAAAATTCTTGCCAATATCATTTGAGAACAAAATAAATAAGCAGATTTTCTCAAGAAATTTTAAAACTGAAAAGTTGTTTTTGATTAAATTTTTCATAACTTTCTTTAGTCAACTTCAGATAATACCCATATAAAATAAAACAAATTCTTAAACTTCAACTTTTAGTAAAAGATAAACCAAATCCAACTTAGAATGTCTCAGATAACCATGAGCATTTTGGGAGAGAGAAATAGTTTTGAATTAATCATTTACTTTTATTTGCTTTATTTAGAGAAAAGTAGCAACTTGAAAGGTCTTACTTAAATTCAGTTTGTCATATGTGCATCATTCCCACTTTCTCTGGATGCTTGAATTTAAATCAGTATACTCTTAGCTTACTGACACTTGTGTGGTGGGATTTTGTGGCAATTGAAAGTATCACACATAATATGGGGCAGTTTATTCTTAAAGTAATAAAAAGATACCTTTCAAGGTTTACAATAAGCACTTTAAACATATTTGTTATGTTACTTTATACTTCTATATTTGTTCATTCACAAGTTTGTTCATTTTTCTTTATCTTTTAAGTAAATATAGCACCTCTAAGTATTAACTCCATTATCTGTTAGTGATAGATTTTTTCTGAAATTAGTCAAAATTCCAATAGAAAAATTAAATTCTAAACATGAAAGTATCAATTTCTAGTTTTTAACATTATTAGTATTGTTATCACTTACGCTATAAATCTTTTTTCCTTTGTGTACTATATCTTACAAGTGACTTTGCCACAGGTTTTTGACAGTGTGGTTGACTGTAATAAATATATGTCCATTCAGGGCAGTAATCATGACATAATATTAAAGAAACCAGAAGACTGCAACTGTTATGCTATGATTTTTACCAATGGCTTTCTCTTTGGGTTAGAAATTCTAACATAAACAATTACCATGGAAGAAGGAGAGTCATTAGAAGATTTTTCTCTTTCCTGATTATATGTTATCCTCCTCCTTGGAATTTTCAAGAGGTGTGGAAATTATTTGGGAAGTGGTTGAGTTTTAACTACTGTATTTTGCCATGTACAGTGCTCATATATTTGCCCAAATTTGTGAGAGAAAAATAAGGATGCACATTATACATGGATAGTACTAATTCCATTCCTATGTTAATGTTTTTAATTATTTTATTATGCTTATGAGTTAAACGTGTAATTCTAGAAATCAATAATGATATCCATAAGCAAAATAATACCCTGAAACATGAGAATCATTTTTAATACAAAAAGTTTTATATATAAAATTTCTTGTACCATAATATGTTAAAAAAAATAAAGGCTAAAATTCCTTTATCCTACAAAAAACAAGTACCTAAATATAAACAAATAAAAATTTGAACTAAAAAAATTAAGATGAAAGATTTTTTTCTTGTAAGTTTGGGCCAAAAATGTGGTTGCACATTATACACAGGAGTGCATTATACACAGCAAAATGCAGTAAATTGCATACCCATTTATTTGTGATGTCAGTATTGTGATGATACGTATAAAAAATTCCAGTGCTAACATCCTGTGCCTCAAATTGCAATGGAGAAAACAGAGAGTTGATATTAAAGTTTTTTGTTGTTGTTGTTGTTTTTTTCAGCATTGGTTTACCGAATTACCACCTGTGTTAACATTTGAGTTATCAAGATTTGAATTTAATCAGGCATTGGGAAGACCAGAAAAAATTCATAACAAATTAGAATTTCCTCAAGTTTTATATCTGGACAGGTATGGTTTGGTATACAGCATGACTTGGTTTTGAAACAGTTTAATAATAGGCTGACCAGATGTACCATTTTAAATGGGGCAGAAAATAACAGTATTGACCCGTTTCAAATGGTATGTATGGTCAGGCTAGTCTCACTGGGCTAAATTCAAGGTGTCAGTGTGCTGACCGTATGTACCATTTGAAACGAGACATCATTGTTGTTTTCTGTCCTGTTTCAAATGGTGTGTCTGGTCAACTTATTTAGTAACCAAGTGAAGAATCATTTTTGGAGAATAATTTTGCTTAGAATTGATCTTTACTTTTTTGCATAATATATCTAATAGCATTTGTCAAGAAAAATGGGAGTTCCTTTTCTATTTAGAAGATATAGTTACTGGGAATAATGTTACAAGAAAGTTAAAAAATTTTATATTATAATTCAAAATTTTCAAAAACACTATTTTGTAATATCTTGATATTTAAAAACTTTAAACAAATTGATTTTTTTGCCATATCGTCTGTACTTAATATTGTATTTACTTGCATGATGTTTAGAAATACTAATGATTGCTGTTTTTCTTTATCCTGATAGGTACATGCACAGAAACAGAGAAATAACAAGAATTAAGAGGGAAGAGATTAAGAGACTAAAAGATTACCTTACAGTATTACAACAGAGACTAGAAAGGTATTGTAGTTTTTACAGAATTATGACCTAACTATATCAGAATTCATGTTTTTAGTGATTATCTAGAATTTTTAATTTTGCCTTGATTAATTTATGATTCTAGGAATAGATCATTCTGGATTGATATTTTTGCTTATATGGTTTAGAATTCTATTAGAAATTTAAAATAATTTACAGTTGACAGAAGATTATTGTAGTGTTTCAAATTAAATATTCTTATCATCAACATGTAATGCTTGTGGTGCCATTGAAAATAAATATAAAGGTAAACTAATCTGCAACTGAGAGTTCTTTAATGAGACTAAAATGAATGGTGACTGAGTTTTCCCCTTGAACACAGAGGATAAAAACTCAGAGGCCTACCAGAGCCTCACTGGAGGCTTTATGAAGAGGGGACATGTGTCAAATCTAAGTGGTGGAAAAAGGTCACCTGGAGACCATATATATTCCTGTGGTGTGGCTGCCACCTGCATTAGTGGCTGGTCTCATGATGAATATCATCTCACTGTTGTCTAGGGCTTCAGATTGTCTCCAGAAGAAGCCAGTCTAGACCGCCAAATGTCCTGCAATTCAGACAGAAGTGCACAGGCTGAAATGTGGCCTGAGTTCCCTGTTTGCAACCTCTGATCTAATCCGTTTGTCCTTATTTTAGTGTTACTTGGAAAATTAATACCCTAAAATTTTTTTGTACAAAAATAGTATCATTTTAATAATTATTCTTAAAAGTTAATCAATAATCATATTGAAAAATAATCAGGAAAAATGTAGGAATTAGTCACCATCTTGATCATGAGACCAGATGGCAGATCTAAAAATAAAAAAAGTCTCAGGAGATGGACTTGTCAGTTTTCATTTTCCTGTTGGGTTACAACTGAGAGCAGCTTTTAACAGTTTATACACACATTCAGTCTTAATCAGCTTTGGTGGCCTTTCTTTGGAGAACACAGTTATTTCTTGAATGTATATTCAATCTTACCGTCTTTGCAAGAAAAATTAATTTCACTGTTGAGGATTCATTGAAGTGTTTTTATTGCAATTTATAAAAATTATTGAAAAAACTCGCTTTATATACAAATAAAAGCATTCATACGTTTTGTGGTTAACAGATATTTAAGCTATGGTTCAGGTCCCAAACGATTCCCCTTGGTAGATGTTCTCCAGTACGCATTGGAATTTGCCTCAAGTAAACCTGTTTGCACTTCTCCTGTTGACGATATTGACGCTAGCTCCCCACCTAGTGGTTCCATCCCATCCCAGGCGCTACCAAGGTAAACGTTCTTCTGCTACAAGAGACAGCTATCTTCTCTGTATCGCGTGACAATTTATTGATGCCCTTTAAATAAGGTGACCATATTTTAACGTTGGTAAAGCGGGACACCATTGACCGAGGGGAGGGGGTTCTTGATTAAAAATTTGGTCTATCTCCTGCTGTTCCCTAGCTTGTCGTGCATTCTTTCCAAAAATCGGGACTTTTTTTAAACACCTTGGGACACGGGACAAATTGTTAAAAATCGGGACTGTCCCGCCAAAAGTAGGATGTCACCTTATTTAAAGAAGGTTTTGTAAGATGCATGTTGTGGTCGATTTTAATGAATTCTAAAAAGATTAGATTCACTTAGAAGATTATATGTTGTCTTGGTGCTGATTTCATTCTTTCAATGGACTTTATTTTTCATCATATTTTTTCTATTCAGAATTATTCTTTTAAGTTGTTTGGGTATAAGTTTCAACCTTTTATCCATGAAAATAATACTGTTAAGTTAGAATTTTCTTTTATGGTGTAAGCTAGTAAGAATTAACAAGGGGAGGTCTTTATAATTTCGCTACACAGATTTTTTTTTTTTTTTTTTTTTAGTAAATATGATCAAGCCATTTCCGTTGTAATTCCACAGTTTCATCCTTATAGTAACATAGTCCTGTATGTTAAGAATCTCATTTAGGCTATTAGATTAATCCTCTCTCTTTTTAAAAACCTTTTCCTTTTGAAATTATGAGCCAATTTAATGCCATGGGTGTGGCACAATCTTTGTCCAGAGCTTCGGTTAGAAAAGTTTAATAATATTTTATCCTTTAATGATATAGCACAACAGAACCACAGGGAGTGCCTTCTTCAGAATTGCCCAGCACGTCACCTGCACCCATAGCTGCCATTTCATCACGGTCCATTATCCACAAACCCTTCACTCAGTCTCGGATCCCTCCAGATTTGCCCATGCACCCAGCCCCAAGGCACATAACAGAAGAAGAACTTTCTGTGCTAGAAAGCTGTTTACATCGCTGGAGGACAGAAATAGAAAATGACACCAGAGGTAAGAAGCTTCTCACAGCATAGTTACTGTTGCCTCAAATGGATATATGTTACAAACATAAAACTGAGAAGGGACATCACCTCTGGATTTCATACATAAACGTTATATTTTTTTTTTCTAGAAAGGGTTTTCTAAAGATAACCTAATCTGGCTTCTCGTGTTTATGATGTTAATATCAGGTTCCAAGAGACTGAAAGATTTTCCCTGGATTACTCAACTGATTAATGTCATAGCAGATGGTCTGATTTTCTGGTTTAGTGCTCTAAATTTATATCAAACCGGTATTCACAGCTATTCCGTGGTGAAACATCATACAGCATCATACTTTTTACATGTAAAATATATACTTACAAGTACCTGATGTCTACACAGTGAGGTTCAAGTGATAAAAATTTTCTTTGGGCTTAAAAATTCGAAATGTGAGGTTTAATTTTTAGTCTGCTCAACGAGATTTCAAAATATGATCTGTTATTGGAGCTCTGTGCCAGCCTGTAAAGAGCTTTAACTGACATGTAGCAAAATAAAATTAAGGACAATGCTCTGCAGGAAGTGTGTGTGCATGTGTGTTGGTGTTAAGTTGCCATCTGTCCTTTCTTGAAAGGAACTGTCCTTTATTCTGAAATTATCTCCTTCCCACTTTACTATTGTTAAAATATCCTTTTTTAAAATAAAGTGATGGTAGTATGTTATGGTAGATTTTATAATTTTTTCTCACAGTACCCTATTATCATCACCCAGTTTTATCCCAATTTTATTGATCTATGAAAAATGAAAAATCTAAGATTTTTAAAGTTAAAAATTTAAATTTAATAGAACAAAAAAGTTTGAACTACTATATTTTTTCATGTATAAGATGACACCTAGTTTTCTCATCCAACATTAAGAAACCAATATTTTGTACATAAAACTAAACACATCTGATATTTTTCTAAGTATTCAAATACTGAAGGCATATTCAGTAATTAGGTAATATATATATATTTTTAAATTTATTTTATTGTTTTTGACAGACAGAGACAAAGGCAGAGAGAGACAGAGAGAAGGGGGAGGGCCCTGAACAGTCTCCATAGTTGTACATCATTAGTTTTCGATGTAGTTTCACTCTACATGTGGGCATGGGGCTGTGCAGGGCAGGAGCTGGACTGGATGGGGGCTTCCCACATGGGAGGCACTCCCCCTTGAGGCAGGGGACAAACTGGGGGGCAAGAACTGAACTGGGGGCTCCTGCATGGGAAGTACATCCCAGTTCAGCATATGGGTCCACATGGGCCGGGACTGGGATTCGATCCTCAGTCCCTGGGGCTGCAAAGCGAGCGCTCAACCCACTGAGCCATCTTGGCTTCCCCTAGGTAATATTTTTAAGATACATATCGGTAACTTGAATTTTGCAGAATGAGACATTAATTTTTTTTATTTTCAGACATTTTAATGGTGAGTGCTCAAAATACTGTTGAGACGTTAACCTTCACATCCGTGCATTAATACCAAAATGTTTCTGCCTCCAATGAGATGCTGTCAGAGTTCTAATTGGTTTGTTCATCATTAGCCATTTATGACATCAGAGTTAACAAAGGCTAGTGATTGGAGGAAGCCTGTTTGCAGAGGTGTAGTCAGTTTCACCGCACAACCATGGGGTTCTCAGCTGGTTACTCCTATGTATATAAGATGACCCCCAATTTTTGGTCTAACAGTGTTAGACAAAAGCATCATCTTATACACAGAAGAATATGGTATATTAAACTATCAATTGTTGGATTTTTAGATGCCCAACTTGATGCTTTATAGACAGCATGTAAATAAAGAGTAGTCCTTATTAAATAGAAAAAATAGGATACGATGGGGACTAATTAGCATTAGTGCCTGTAAATGCAAGGGCTGTCTGGAAAGTATCCAGCCATGTAACTGTTCTCATATTGACAATGGCTGGATTTTTTTCTGGACAGCCCTCATATTTTTCTTAGTATTTTTATGTATATGGGGAATTTTTAGTCTTTCAATTCATTAGCACACATTAATCAAGCACATAGTGTTTCTTGTACACTGTGTGAGGTTTGGGATAATTTCCTACCAGACTTAACAGATTGTGTTTGTTTTATAAGATTACATTCAGAAAACATTCAGATAGTGAGTGGCTTTGAGGGAGGAAAGAAATGAATGGGTCTGAAGTAGTCTTTGGACAACTGACAGATGTAAGTCATTAACAAAAGAGAGAGGAATCAAGAATGATTTTCTTAGTCCATTCATAATGATATGAATAACTAAGTCGATGGAATGCGCTTTGGAAAAGGGCAGACTGGTAGGTGAACAGGTCACCTTGGAGGAGGAAGTAGGAATATGATGAGCCTACTTTGGGCCATTTTAAGTTTGAGGAACTTGAAGCACATTCATGGGATAAGTTTTGGACTGATAATAATATAGAGCAGGAAAGAAGATTTTCCTAGAAATATTTGTTTCCTCTTTTTCATCGCAGTTGATATTAGCTATTAGCATTATGTTTTAAATGACTGATTAGTATTCCAACATATGAATATGATATCATTTATTTTTATATTGATTCTCAATGCAAGTAGTGTTCACCTTCTGCAATCATATTTACACACTTTTTTGACTATAATATATTCTTAAAAGTGCTATTTCTGTTCCAAAGTGTATGTATTTAAATTTGACTATTTTAAAATTGTCCCCCCAAAACGTTCAACCATTTACATTCTCACTAAATTTATGAGCCTGTCTCTGAACATCTTCCTTAGCCCTAGGCATTTTTTAGTCTGTGATAGTATGATAACTGAAAAACAATGGTATTTCAATGTTACCCATTTTCTTAATTATGAGTGGAATTTTGTTTTTCTATAAATTTCTTGTTTCTAACATTTCATTTTTCATATTGAACCATTTGTCTTTCTCTTCTTCAATAGAAACTGTATATTATTGGTATTAACCTGTTTCCTATACTGTATGCTTCAGTTTGTCTTTGTCATTTGAATTTCTTTATATTGGTTTTGTTTTATTGTTTTGTTTTTATAATGTAGATTTTCTTAAGTTTGGGGAGGGATTTTTATCTTTTCCTTTATAGTTACTTGATTTTGTATCAGGTTGTGGAAGACCTTTTCCCATTCTAAACTTACTAATACTTTTCTGTAATCTTTCATAGTTTTTCTTTCCAACAGCTTCATTGTATAGTATGATTATACTATCATTTAACCATTTCTCTGTTGACAGACATTGAAGAAGGAGTCTCCAGTTTTTTTAATTATTATAGAAAATATAGTTATGAACATCCTTATCTCTGAATAATTTTAGCATAGATTTCTACTAGAAGTAGAAATAATGAGTAATGGGAATTCTCATAACTTTATTTCCACTGGTCATTATAGTGGATTTTTATTCAATTACATATGTGTGTGTGTATACACACACACTTCATTTCATTCTAAGGTTTTTCTGTTTTATATAAATATGTAAGGGGGGTTTAGCTTTAGTTTTCATTGAAACCTTCCTTTATAGATTTGAACAAAGTTTATTTTTATTGGTTCTGCACATTTTCTAAATGAACCATATTTGTTTTGGTTTTTAATTATGCATTTATGCTAGTACCTTTTATTTAGGAGATCTGTATTTTTTTTTAGAAAAACTCCAGGTAGTAATGTTTTTAGGAAATTTTTCTTATTCTTCTAACATATTGGTAAGAACACCTTTAGTCCCTGCCTTATAAGTCTCAGTAGAAATGTACTTGATGTTAATCATTATATGACATCTATTCTTAGATTTGCAGGAAAGCATATCCAGAATCCATCGAACAATTGAACTAATGTACTCTGACAAATCTATGATCCAAGTAAGTTAAATTTTGAGCTAGTGAGCATTATCAGAATTATTTACATATTTTTTATCTTAATTCTTACATGTTTTGCTATAAAATTGCTGCACTTAAAGAAGCCATATTAATATTTTCTTCATTTATTTATATTCTCCTACTGTATTTATTGCTTACTCTTTTTATTTTACAATAAGACTGATCAAAATTTTCCAAAAACACCTTAATATTTAAAGATACAATATGGGAGAAATTTTAAGGTTTTTAAAAGCTATTAAAAGAAGGAATAGAGCTCAATTACATCTTAAGTTCTGATATACATTATGCACACCAGTTTGCTAAACCCTGCCATCAATTTATAATTGTGAAGGTTTAGATAAATCATGTGCTATATATAAAAATGTTCATCATAAGTTCTTTATTAGAAAGAAATAACTGAAATTGCTCAACAAATATATGCATACAAATAAATTTTCAAAGATTTGAAAATCATCCTGTTTTACACCTGTCTGCTTTCCATGTCTTTGGCTTATTTCCCCTCCTTTTATTATTTCACTTGTTTTTCAAATTTTTAATCTCAGCTGATTTTCTCTTGTTAAGAAACATAGGCTCTTATGGTGTCCTCCAGTCTTAGTTTGTGGGTTGCATGGAATGTGGATTAATAGACTGTTTGACTGCTGTTTAACTCTCTGTTTTCATGCTTAGGTTCCTTATCGCTTACATGCTGTTTTAGTTCATGAAGGACAAGCTAATGCCGGGCATTACTGGGCATACATTTTTGATCATCGTGAAAACAGATGGATGAAGTATAATGATATTGCTGTGACAAAATCATCATGGGAAGAGCTAGTGAGAGACTCTTTCGGTGGTTATAGAAATGCCAGTGCATACTGCTTAATGTACATAAATGATAAGGCACAGTTCTTAATACAAGGTAAGACTATGAAATCCACAGGGTGGCATATACTTTCAAATAAGTAGCCCTTTTATGTGATTTGGTCTCTGGCAAGATCAGTTAAGTGCAATTCACACAGAGGGTGATGCATATGATTAGGAAGTGCTATTGGGTTATTGTGAGTAAACTGTAATTGAAAAGCGATATGACTAGGACTGATAATTAGAATACATTTTGTATTCGAAGTTAATTATTTAGTAACTATTATAAAATATAAATGTGACGTGTTTCTTCTTGCTTAAAATTCTTTAATGCCTATGTCACACATCCTTTGCCTGTCGTTCTCCACGTTCTGGCCTCTGATGATCTCTCCAGCTTCATGTATGACTATTGTCCATCTCAGACTTAACTGATATTTGAACTGCATGCTATATTCTGCTCACACCAAATTATTTCACACATATCTGTCTGTTCTTGTTTTTTATTTTTTGCCCATGATGTTCTTATTTCTCTCTTTGTTCGCCTAATTCTTGCTCATGTTCAGATTCAATTTATGCATCATCTGCCCTGCCAAGTTTTCTTTTCCAGAAAGTAACCCTCTGTGTTTTTTCTCATCGCTTACCACACACAGGACACTGTATGTTAGAATTCTATTTTGACTTGTCCTTCCCACTGTACTGATCTCCCGATCGCCAGGGACCATGTCATACTATGTCTTAATCTTTTTATGTTTTCATATTCTAATATAGGCTTTGCATATAGAAAACTCTCAGTAAAGATTTGTTGAAATGATAAAATCAGCTTTCCTTTTCTATTTAACCATTCAGCAGAACTAGCCTAGGCAGTCCACTTATGACTGAAAGCTAAAATTTATATTGTGTACACGAAATATTATAGAAGTTGTATAACTCTATAAATAATATTGATGCAGTGTTGTAAAAAAATCTTGCCATTTTGATTAGTTTTCAGATTGCATATAAGTATATTTCTACACTTTTTCAGATGAAAAAGAATTTTAGTTCTGTTTTGAGCTTAATAGGTTATGAGTTATTCTCATTTTGTGATAAGTTTTACTTCATGAATAATCAAACATCTGGTTTTTTTATAGTAGGAAAAGATAAGTTTTACTTCATGAATAATCAAACATCTGGTTTTTTTTATAGTAGGAAAAGTAAATAGTATTATGTCAGTATTTGAGCAACAATATCTTATTCCATTTTTACTCTTCTGATTAAATATAAAAGCTGAGAACATTACCTGTAATGAATTATCAAATATTTGCTCTATTGCTTTTCTTTAGCATTTGTTTGAGTTTTCTTTTAATTTTTAGGTAACATTGATTTGCTAAATGGTAATAATTTGTACTTAAAATCCAATTTGAAATGTGTTCTATTTTGAGCTTTGCATTTTTCCTTTCTTAATGTTATGTTACTTTTTGAAATATAATTCACAGAAGAGTTTAATAAAGAAACTGGGCAGGCCCTTGCTGGGATAGAAACATTACCACCAGATTTAAGAGATTTTGTTGAGGAAGACAACAAGCAATTTGAAAAAGAACTAGAAGAATGGGATGCACAACTTGCCCAGAAAGCTTTGCAGGAAAAACTTTTAGCATCTCAGAAAATGCGGGAGTCAGAGTCTTCAACAGGTTAGTCCATTTTTATTAAACTGTATTTTATTATAATGTCATATTTATTATTGATATTTTATTATAAAGTAAGATTGCCTATTGACAAAAACAAAATTAGTTATCTTAAAGTCTGAAGGAGCTAGTAAAACTCATCTGAAATTCCATCACTCAGAGATAACCATGGGTAGCAGTTAAGTTTACCCCTTTGCTAGACTCCACTTTATCCCTGTGCTGTTGGTCCTTGAACAACATGGGGGTTGGGCTGCAACCTCCTGCTCAATCAACTACCCGCGTGGAACTGTGTGTACATTTTTTAAGGTAAATGAGATGATTATCCTAACCGTCCTCTGCCTGTCATACCTGCTTTGGGGTGGATCCTTCTTGGCAGGAAGCTTGGAAAAGCTGGCTGTGAAACCAGCAAATCACCCAAACCAATTCACTAAAGGTATCAGTAGAATGAACTCTAGTAATTTCAAATTTGAGCAAAATAACACTTCTCTCTATATATATATATGTGTGTGTGTGCGCACACACACACTGAAATAGCACTAATACAGAGTATTTATTAGATTTTCAGAATTCTTAAAATTAAAAACAAAATGAGCCAAAGCTAAATATTTACTATATTCCAAGTAAAAAATGTGTATAGACCTATAAAACACATAAATGTGTAAAAGTGCCAGTATTTTAAAATATAATTCTAAAAATTATTAGCTGATAAAATCAATAAAATATTTAGATTAAATTCTATATAAAAATAGAGAAAATGTGCTCTAGTAGAATTGAAAATAGAATGTCTATTTTTTTTTTTTAATTAATTTTATCACTGAATTGTGAATGTGTATTTTAGGGTGACATACTAGAAAAGTGCTATTTCTCTGTAGTAGTTCAGGAAATGATAAGAGAGAAATTAAACACATATGTTTTTCTTTCAACTTATTTGTCTCTTATAACTCTGGATCTTTTTGAATGGTCTATTTTTTTTTTTTTTTTTTTTGCAAGGTCTACATGTTTTGATTTTAGTTGTTTAAGAAGCATTTTGTTTAATTTCTTTTATGGACGGATTCCCATGAAGCATTATCTAGAGGGTTTCAACATTATCTTTTGATCTTTAGAAAGAATTATTCTTACAGTGGGAGATTTACAATACCATAGTATGTATTAGACTGATGCAGGTGTGCCCACATCTACTCAGACTTGTAGCTCCTGTTTTATGTAAATAGAATATTTGAATCCTTGATCTTGATCTTAAGAAGCATTGATTTAGAATTTTTTTTTTATATCTTTTTATATTTATAGAGAGTAATTATTTTATCTTCAGTGCATATTTATTTTTATTTTACTTTTGACAGATAGAGAGAGAGACAGAGACAGAGACAGCTAGAAAACCGAACTGTGGGAACTCCCCAGTTCAGCATGTGGGTCCGCCTGGGCCGGAGCCGGGATTCGATCCTTGGTCCTCGGGGCCTCAAAGCGAGCGCTCAACCCGCTGAGCCGTCCCGGCTTTCCCTGATTTAGAATTTTTAAAAGATCAAGATAATGGTATTATACCAACAAAGATGTCAGTATTTTAACACTTAAGGGCAATACAGTATATCTGAATACCACCGTTGTCATCTGGAGGCCTCTACCATCATGCAGAACTGCACTTTCTTTCCAACATCCAGGACCACTGTGTAGAGCAGGTGAAGTATTTCCAACATCCAGGACCACTGTAGAGCAGGTGAAGTCTTTCTGACATCCAGGACCACTGTGTAGAGCAGGTGAAGTCTTTCCGACATCCAGGACCACTGTGTAAAGCAGGTGAAGCCTTTCTGACATCCAGCTGTGTAGAGCAGGTGAAGTCTTTCCGACATCCAGGACCACTGTGTAGAGTAGGTGAAGCTCTGTGGTTTCACAACAGTTCAGTCTCATTAGTGACTTTGTTCACTTTAGTAGAAAATGAAATAGTTCAGTAGATGTCAAGAGGTTTCTGAACTCAAATCACAGTGTAGTAACTACACTGCAATTTCTTTCCATTTCAGCTAGTTTCATCCCTTTGTGATTTCATTCCTCTTCTTTGCGTACTATTCCCAAACGGTTACCCAGAACTTTCCCCAAGATGGAGCTCCTGTGTTGTTCTTCCCTTAGCTTTCACCTACTCCATTTGTTTGTGACTGTTCTTTTCTTATCATTAGTGGAAATATGGGGCTGCATAATTGATGAGTGGTAGGACCTAAGCATTCAGATGAAGCTTGGTTAAGCTGCAGCTCTATTCTTGGTTCATCTGTATTGTATGGCACCAAAATACTAAATTTTATAGTCTCCTCCTTCATCTGGTCTGTTTCTCACAAGGCTCTTTAAATTTACAGATTTAACAAATTTTATTTGTCCTAAATCCAACTATTATGTATTCCCACATTAGTGTAGAATATTAATTCCTCTCTGATAGGTCTAGCCAACTTTGCCCCACCATTTATATTTGTCATCTTATATTTAGAAAAGGTGATGTTTATATGCCCCACAGCTTTATTTGCTGATCAGTTCTTCCTACCATATACCATATTTTTCCATGTGTAAGACAATACTTTTGTTTAAAATTGTTAGACTAGAATTTGGGATTGTCTTGTACATGGGAGTAGCCGATTGAGAGAACCCCACAGTTACACAGTGAAACTGAAGATATCTTGTCTCTACAAACTGGCTTCCTCCAATCACCAGCCTTTGTTAATTCAGACAACATATACAGTTCATGCTAAACAAGCCAATTAGAACTCTGACAGTATCATGTTGGTTTGACATTATTGCATAGATGCAAAGGTTAATGTCTGAACAATATTTTGAGCACTCACCCATAAAAATGTCCAAAAATAAAAAAAACAAATTTCTTATCCTGAAAAATTCCAAGTTATTGGTATGTGTCTTAAAAATATTACCTAATTACAAAATATGCCTTTAGTATTTGAATACTTAAAAAAATATCAAATGTGTTTTATGTTTAAAATGTTGGATTAGAAAAGTAGGGGTCAGGGAGGGAAGCAAGGATGTCTCAGTGGGTTAAGTGCTCGCTTTGCAGCCCCAGGAACTGAGGATCGAATCCCTGTGCCTGCGGACCCATATGCTGAACTTGGGTGTGCTTCCCATGTCGGAGGCCCCCAATTTGGTTCGCTCCCCCAAGTTTGACCCCTGGCATGAGGAAGCATGCCTCCCATGTGGGAAGCCCCCAGCCCGGTTCCTGCCCTGCGCAGCCCCCACCCACCTACCGGTATGTGGAACAAAACCAAGTGGAAAACTGATAACAATACCTATGGAGACTTCTCTGGACCCTCCCCCTTTTCTGTGTCTGCCGTTCCCTGTCTCTGTCAAACACAATAAAATTTAAAATAAAAGTAGGGATCATCTTATACATGGAAAAATAAAGTGCTTTCTGTGCTGTTTTGTAAATTTAAAAAATTCAGTAGTAGGTATTGGGCATATATTTTCATGTCTCTCTTTTTAGTGTTAAACAATTTGAAGAAAATGCAGATATTTCTGAAAGGAGCTAGAATAACTAAAAAATAAAGACACTGAAATGGTCAATTCACATATAACCATTATCATAATTATCTTCCAAGCTGGATTTTTAGAAAGCTATGGCAGTACTGCCTTAATAAGAAACACTGGGGAAGCCCGGATGGCTCAGCAGGTTAAGCGCTTACCTTATAGTCCCGAGGTCCAAGGATCAGGTCCCAGCCCATGTGGACTCATATGCTGAACTGGGGTGTGCTTCCCATGTGGGAGGCCCCCAGTTTGAGTCTCGTCGCCCGGGTTGGCCCCTGCCTCAGTGGGATGGGCCTCCAATGCAGGAGGCCCTGACCCAGTTCCTGCTCTGCAGCCCCCCACCCCCGCCCACCTGTGTGGAATGAAACTGTCGAAAACTGATGACGTACAACTATGGAGACTGTTCTGGGACCTACCCCTTTCTCTCTGTCCCTCTCTGTCTCTGTCTGGCTCTCTGTCAAAGCAATAAAATAAATCTTTTTAAAAAAAGAAAGAAACACTATGTCCTCTATGGAGATGCTAGAAATATGCACTTAGTAGAAATAGGATGTGCTAAGTCTGTAAATTTGTGGCATAAGATTGTTTAAAAGATTGATATTATATTAAGAAATCCAACCTGTGTTTTGGGGGGAATTTAATATACCACAGTTGAATAAGGGAACTCCCTATAATCTTTATTAGAATTACTTATCTGTGTCATTAGTAGACAGATTTTACTTTAATGCCCATGTTGTTGTCTTCCTATTTCTCTTCAGTTTTTAAAGTAATTTAATTAAATTGGTATACCGTATTTTCCGACATATAAGACGACCGGGCGTATAAGACGACCCCCTAATTTTACAGTTAAAACATAGGTTTAGGCCTATATTCGCTGTATAAGACTACAGCCTCGGAAGTATTATACGCCGGAAAATACGGTAATTCTTTCAGACTATCACTGAAACCTTGTATTTAAATCTCTCAGGTGTGCACTGGGATTATGAATGACTAGTGAAAGTAATAGAAGGAAATCTTATTGATATAAAATGCATCTGAGTGATTTTCTTCCCTCCCTGAAAATCTCAGTAAGAGCTATTAAAATCAGTTTCTTCTGAGTGATATTCCAATAAGAATATTAACTTGTATAATAGTAATTAAATTAGTATTTTTCCTCTTCTGTTATCATATGACCAAGAAATCCATAGGCATCTATCTCTTCTCTGGTACTATTCATTCTCTTATTGCAACTAAGTGATAAATAATGGGAAAGTATTATTTGATGTATTTCATGCTCACTTCCTAACCAACTTGCTGCAAAGGAGAACTTACATTTAATGTTTAGAGATGTAGCAAATAATTTCTTACCACAGATGTAAACATCAGAATTGTAATACCTGGAATTTTTTTTTTATCTGAGCATTAACAGCATACTGCACCCAAACCCACCTAAGAATTACTTGGATCAGAATCTCTGAAGGAACGGTCCAGAATATATATTTATTAAAAAATCTTCCAATGATTCTGAGGTGTGCCTCTGGTTAAGATCATGGCTCTTCTAGGCTGTGTTTATAAACCAGAGAAATTAATCTGAAGGACGAAAGAGCTTTGCCTAAATTATTATTATTCTACTTGTGTTACTCCTTTCTTACTAAAAAAAAAAAACTATTTGAACTTCTTACAACATACATAGTATACCCAAATTTAAAAAAAAAAAAAGAAAAACAAACAAACCAAAAAATAAGCATGGTTAATATTGGTATAAAATTTATTCCACATGTTTTCATAACTTTGCCTAGAGGTGGCATGCATAATTGACTTTGGGACTTCTCTACAAATACTGTCCACAAGTTAAAAAGAAGCTGATGTTCTGAGAAAGCACGGCTGGCTTCTGAGCATAAGACCTGGTAGAAGGAACAGTGTTCTAAGTATTCTCAAATTCCTTTAAACAGGGATAGAGTGGTGTTCCTTTGTAAATTTCTCGAATCTAGCACAATAAATGACATGTAGTAGATGCCCTTTGAATGTTTTCTGAATTGAATTCACTCCCAATGAGATTTTAATATGAGTTTCCTAGGGATTATTCTCAGTGTATGGGAATGCCAAACTTTTTAAAAGTATAGCCAACATAACTACACATTAGGCAAGCAGGCTAAAAATGTGCAGTACAGATGTAACTCTGTCCTGGATAAATTTTAGGTTTAACGCTGATTTCTAAGCCTCTACGCCACCCCCAAATCCCAAGACTCTGATTGTGGTGGCACCCAGGAATTCGAAGTTTTAAAAGTCTTTGATGATTCTGTGTAGCCAGCCTGGCATGACTCTTTATTAGCTTTTTTTTGGCTTGTTGATTTTAAATACATTTCTGGAAACAGTGGACTGCATATCTTTGAAGCAGTCCTCTTTAAATATTCTTCTAGATGTGAAGGTAGCATGTATGCCTCTGTAAGGCAAAGTTTTAGATACTTCTGGGAGATATGAGATGTTTCTTCTTTTATTTTGTTTTTATAGTTGACTAAAAAGCAGATCCTTGTGCTTTAACAGAAATCCAATTGGTTTTCGAATTGACTCTCTTCTCATCCTGTTGACGAACATAACCAGGAAATAAGCTTGAGTAGTACACTCTCAAGTCCTCCCTATCCCTTGTTTCAAAGTGAAGTTGACCCAAGATGCACTCTCAGAATGCTAGTCTTCTATAACCACCAAAAAGATAAATGAAGCCCCAGCATAATGAACATAGAGCATGACCAAAAAATCTCTTACATGGAGGATAGCCATCCAGAAACCTCAGTGAGGCACCCACAGAACAAATAAATAATTGATAGGTACTTTAGGTGCAGGGATATTATATACTCCATTGAGAACTGGTCCTTTATGGTAAAATGACCAGTAGGGGTTTGTAGGTAGGAAGCCAATGAACACTTCCAGGAATTAAGAATAGTAAATGATACACAAGTAACCACCAGCTGTAGTTTAAGTTGAAGGCTGAGAAATACATTAAACCAAGGGGCCAGGTAGTATGTAAAGTGCCAATTAGATTATAAAGAAAATGACATGGTCTCTATTTATTGCCTACCGTTTATAAAAGCCAGCAATAATGTGGCTTCTTGTAGGGTTAGGATGAACAAAAAGATTGTGTGTATTTACACACACACACACACACACACACACACACACACACACACAAAAGCCAAACTTTCTGTTTTTGCTGTTGTTTTTAAGAAAGAAACAGAAATTGCCAGAATATACATTGGGTATTAGTTATATGAGCCCTCTGTATAGAAGAACACATTGTAACCAGAAAAAAAATTGTATTGACATAAAAAAAATATTTGTTATAAGGAATGCCGGGATGGCCCAGCTAGGTTAAGTGCTTAACTTGTAGCCCCGGGGTCCAAGGATCAAATCCCGCCCCCGGCCTGTGTCAACCCATGTGCTGAACTGGGGTGTGCCCCCAGTTCGGTTCCCACCATATGGGAGGCCCCTGACCCAGTTTCTGCCCTGCACAGCCCCACACCTGCTTGTGGAGTGAAACTATTGAAAACTAATGACATACAGCTATGGAGACTGCTCTGGGCCCTCCCCCTTCTCTCTGTTTCTCTCTGTCTCTCTGTCAAAAACAAAAATAAATCTTTTTAAAAAATACTTGTTATATTAATTTAAAGCGTATATTCAGAATAATTTTCTTTGAAAAACGTGTAGGTAAAGTCTAAAAATACGTAATACTAAAAATGATAATAGTGCTTGTCTCTAAGTAGTGGAAAGAGCTTTATTTTTCTCATTTTGGTTATTTGCTTATTCTAATCAACATGTTTTTTTACTCTTCTAGTTTGAAAAAATGAAGCCAGTATATTTTGTTGTTTTGTTATACTGCCCTCTGCTATAATCTGACTCCTTTGGAATTCTTCTAAGACTCCTCCCCTTTGAGTGCCTACATATCATCTCAACCAGATTACCCGCTATTACTCTTGTTTCTGGGGTACATCCCTATCATCATGACATTGTTTTTCAAATATCCTTCATTTTAAAAATGCCCTGTTACTATCAGCATTCTTGAAATTTTGCTTATTCTTTACGCCCTTTCTCATATCCCGGAGTGTTTATGAATCTCCCTAAAATTACCCCTGTAGCACCTAGTATGTTGTCCTCTTAATCCTAATCTGTTCTCACTACCAAATTTATGTTGTACTTGCTTTTTAAAGACTCATTAGTAGGATTTTATTAATCTTTTATCTATCCTTACAGTGTCTTTGCATATTCTATTTCTTCTGCCTGGAATTTTTTTCTTTCTCATCTCTAAGATAATTCTCTCTATAAATCCTTCAAGACTCAGCTCAAATGGCATTTCTTATAGAAAGTCTTCCTTAACATTCAGCATCATCTCCAGTGTGTGTATTGGATCCATAGTGCTTCTGTAGAACCTTGTGCATAACTGTCATTGCATTCTGTACTTTATATTGTAATGAAGTTTATATTTATCTGATTTTATTGAAAATTCCTTAAAGTGAGTGAATTTTATGTTAATTATTTTTTTACACTGTTGGTGCCAAGCACAGTACTGAAAATACCACATGCACAATAAACATGTTGGGAATAAAGTTTGGATTTTTGCTTTTAAACTCCAAAAATTCCGAATCCTTGTAGGTTTCCTTACTGTGACTACAGCACCACTCAAATAAGTTCCCTGGAAGGTTATAAGAGGAAATAGTTCTGTAGGACATTTAGGCAAAATCATTCAACGTTACTTGAGGATTTTGAATTCAAATTCCTATGTTGAGGGAAACCTTGACCCTGATGATCTAAGGTATATTGACTCTATTAATCAGATAAAATTTTGCTCCTAAGGACTTTTCTTTACTGTGTAGGTTTCCATGAGTTAGACCAATGTCAGACCAGATAGATTTCTTGACCGTCATTGCATTAAGCTCACATGCTACTGTCAGGCATTGATGTTTTATTTGTTGCGATGAGAAAAACAAAGAGGGGCAAATCCAAGTAAAAGCATTATCAACAAGAAGTTTCTCTGTTAATCCCCACTAAGTTGGAGGTGTTTCTGAGATTTTCTTTACATTACCTGTCATACATGGGCACTGAGAGAACACAGTCCAGTCAAGAAATACAGAAATGAGATGTGTAACTTCTTTTAACTGCTCTCCTTATCACACACGTCGTAAGCATTTCTCCCTCTGGTTTTCCTTCTTCTAGTATATTCTACCTCCGCCATCCTCGTTACTCATGCCAGAAGCTTGGAATCATCTTCAGTCCAGTCTCCAAATGGTTTATGTCCAGATATATGTCTTGAATCTACACACATCTCTGGGCCTCTTGCTGTCTCTCTCACCCAGAAGCACAGGCTTCGCTTGTTCGGGCAGCTCTCGAACCTTCACTGATCCATTGTTCACAGAGTAGCTGGAAATTCTTTCAGACTCGCCGTATTACCTTTGTATGGAAAATGTTTATTCACTTCCTTTTGCCTTCAAAATGTTTACATGACCCAAAGACCCTTAATGATTTTGCCCAAACCTGTTCCGTCTTGCCATATCTCTCCCCTTGTGCTGTAGTCCCGCCACACTGGTCTTTCGGACCCAGCTCACTTACATGGGCTATTTGTTCTTCCATCTGGCAAACCCAACCCCTCATCCTTCAGTGACAGAGTCATTTCATCTCATATCCCATAATTTAAATTACCCCTTCTCCATTTTATTTCTAGAATGTATTATTGAAATATTGTTATAATTTATGTGATTCTTTGGTTAACGAATTTCTCAATAGTTGACTGCAGTCCTCATGGGATCGGAGACTAGCTGTATTGTTCACACTCAGAATCCTGGTCCCTGGCCTAGTACCTGACACAGAGTTAGATGACCATGCATATATGTTGAAATTATAGTATTTTAGACTGATATTATACTTTGGGGTATTTTTTAAAGATTTATTATATTGTTTTCGACAGGCAGAGAAGGACAGAGAAGGGGGAGGGCCCAGAGCAATCTCCATAGTTGTATGTCTTCAGTTTTTTTGACATAGTTTCATTCCACACAGGTGGGCACAGGGCCATACTGGGCGGGAACTGGGCAGGGGGCCTCCCGCATGGGAGATATGCCCCCGCAAGCTAGGGCCTCCCACTTGAGAGGTACACCCCAGGCAGGAGCCGAACCGGGGGCCTCCCACATGGGAAGCTTGCCCCACTGGGAACCAAACTGGGCTAAGAAGCACACCCCAGTTCAGCATATGGGTTCTCATGGACCAACACTTGATCCTCATACCCCAGGGCTGCAACACAAGTGCTCAACCCGCTGAACCATCCCAGCTTCCCTTACTTTGGGGTATTTCTTTTTTTAATTAATTACATATTGGAAAGAATAAAATGGGAAGCCGGGATGGCTCAGTGGGTTGGGCGCTCACTTTGCAGTGCCGGGGACTGAGGATCGAATCCCGGCCCTGGCCCGTGTGGACCCATGTGCTGAACTGGGGAGTGCCCCCAGTTCAGTTCTCTCTCTGTCTCTGTATCTCTCTCTCTCTCTCTCTCTCTCTCTCTCTCTCTCTCTCTCTCTCTCTCTCTCTGTCAAAAACAATAAAAAAAATTAAAAAAAAAAAAGAATAAAACAGAACCCTGCTATGTTCCACCGGTTGGTTACGGGAGGACTCACATAACCAATCCCAGTAAAGTAGAACATTAGTATGTTTCCTTATTCCTCATATCCTTTTGCTAATTTACTTATTAATTCATTTGTTCCATTAAATTACTGGGTGCTTAATTGCTAACTGTTGAGGAAATGGCAGTGCAGAGGGGAGGTAGCATCCCTGCTCCTACAGTTCATCAGGGAATGTGGGCTTGAAACAAATACTATAGTAATTAAGTTACAATTGTGCTAAGTGCTATTAAAAACAAAGTATGTCACTTTAGAGCAGTGATTTTTATCTGGGAATGATTTTGTCCCCGGGGGACATTTGACTACTGGAGACATTTCAGGTTGTCACAGGGTTGGTAGGAAGAGTACTATCGGCATCTAGGGGTTGATGCCAGGCTGCACGGAACAACCTTCCACACCAACGAATCTGAACCAGAATCTGAAGCAGGACTGAGGGTGAGAAACCTGCTCTAGAAGCGGAGTAATCAGTGATCTTTCACAAGGAAGTGGTATTTGAACTAAAGGATAAGGTAGTGCTTAGATGAAGGCAGTGAAAGTGCATGAACGTACAGACAGGGTGAAAATGAGGAAAGCCTGGAGACTGGAAGTAATCCTCCTCTTCAATGTGTTTGATAAGTTGCAAACAGACTAGTATATGTCCCTTATTGAACAAAGAGCAAAGGACCAAGATTATGTTGAAAAGAGGAAGAGGCCTTTGGAGTTGTCTGAGACACCCAATGTGTGCTCAGTGGACGCTGATACATCAGGGTGTGGGCATCAGAAAGAACACAGGTAGTAGATACAACTTCGGGAGTTCTTCATAGGGATGGTATTCGAGGTCTTCAATTTATATTGGTACCGGCTTGTCAAGTCATAATTGCTTTTCCTCTAACACCATTCTACCAGGGCCAGGTTCAGAAAAAATAAAGGGTTGTCTTCTTTCAGGGTGAGGGTTTTGTCAGGCAGGTGTGAAAGAGGTCACTGTAGCCAGAAAAAAAGCTTCTGGGCCCTCTATGGAAACCTAGTTCAGTATTATTGTCCAAACCGAGTACTTTTCATTTAATTTTGTTTTCTGGTGGAATGCTAGTGGTTTTCCAAAATGAGATTTTGGTGAGTGTACTTACCATGGCAGAAAATTTTACTACAAATTGCTCATTACAAATTACAAATTGCATATTACGAACTACAATGGATACTTTCTTCAGTAATTATTTGGTTACTTTTGGATCTATTTTTGCTTTTTTTTTTTTTTTTGGTAAATTCTGAGTGGGGGGAGTGCTATGTGTTAAAAGATCTATCACTTTAAATAGAAGAGTGAAATTGATTATTGTGCAACTTTGATTTAGAAATATATGAGTCATCGTAGTATAGATGCTCTGTGATTTTATTAGATATACATTTGATTCTCTTCTCATGAAGCACAAGCAGGAGAACCAGAATATCTAGAGCAGCCATCAAGAAGTGATTTCTCAAAGCACTTGCAAGAAGAAACTGTTCGAATAATTACCAAGGCATCACATGATCATGAAGATAAAAGTCCTGAAACAGTTTTGCAGTCGGTAAGAACTTTTCTTTTAGCCTCTGAACATAGACACATTCATGGCATTTCCTAGCAGTGTGTTGTTGCAGAGCACCCAGTGTGAGGGCCCAGAGCCAGGGCCCAGGGAAGGCTCCTGCACACGTGGTGGGTGACTGGGGGTGTCACCATACCCCCAGCTCTGATTTAAAAAGTGCTTCCTTTTAAAAATAAGTATCTCTTTTCCTATTAAGAGAATTATGAAGAATTACAACCATAAACTAAATTACTCGTTAGATTGGGAACTTAAAGACAGAAGTATAACATCCAGTGTTACAAGTTGACCCTTGCACAATGCAGGAATTGGGGGCCCCAACCCCAGTGCAGTAGAAAATCTACATGCAACTTTTGACTCCTCAAAAACTTAGCCTACTATTGACCTGAATGAAGCCTTGCTATTAATATAGTCTATTAACACGTTTTGTATGTTATATGTGTTATATGCTATATTCTTATAAAATCAGCTAGAGAAAAGATCTTATTCAGAAAATAAGAGAAAGTACATTTATAGTACTGGGCACTTCTATTGAAAAACATCTCTGTATAAATGGACCGACGTAGTTGAAACCCATGTTGTTCAAGGGTCAACTGTGTGTCACCTGTCCCTTTCCCCTTCTTCCATCTTTAATCTTACTACGTTGGAATGGTTGGGGGTAGAAGGTATAGTTTTCCTGTTCCATGCAATGTGCATAACAATGAAATACTAGATACTCTAGGTCAGAATATTATTAGCAGGATAAATGTGAGCTTACAAAATGGTTATGCACATTTCAGTAGTATCCTGTACAAACATTGTCATTATAATTCTGTACTGTATAGTTCTCAGTTGTGTTTTTCATAACAATAAATTGAGCACGTTGCTATTGTACTATGTTTTCAACAAAGAGATGCAATTTCAAGAATTTAGTACTACACAACCATTCAGTTTGTGGGGTTTTTTTTTGTTTTTGAAGATTTATTTTTATTGTTTTTGATGGAGAGACAGACAGAGAGAAGGGGGAGGGCCCAGAGCAGTCTCCATTACATAGTTTTATTCCATAGGGGGCACAGGACTGCATGGGGCAGGAACCGGGCTGGGTAACTTTTGCATGGAGCTTACCCCAGTGAAAACTGAACTGGGGGCACACCCTAGTTCAGCATATGGATCCACACAGACCAGGACCAGGATTTGATCCTTGGACCCTGGGGTTGCAAGATGAGCGCTCAACTCACTGAGCCATCCCAGCATCCTCCCGCCCCCTCCCCCCCTCTTATTTTTAAATGCAGGTTTCATGATAGATAATTTTAGTATTTCCTCCTAGAGAACTTAAGAGAACAGGACACATAATTTTCAGCACATAATTTCTGCTTAGTAAATGAACTTAATTCAAACAATAACCTGCTAATTACAGTAAGGTCTTTAATGTGATAAGACCTCACTTAACCAAATGTTCATTTAATAAGGTATTATTTTAATTGTTTTGATGAATGAAATAAGCAGAAATTATTTTATTTCTTGTTTGAAAATTTGGTCATACATTATCTTACCATAAAAAAAGGTATTACTATAGGTACATACATTTTTTAATCATTTCAAATTTTGCAAATACTCTGAAGACTCTAAACGAGCTTGAGAGGAACACCTGCTAATTCTAAGGCACTTGCTGGAAAATGCTTCTTTTAATGAGTCTCCGATGTGTAGTTCTTGGGGATGATAGAAGAGGAAAACCTAGGAAGGGACAAAGGAATCCTAGATACTAGGGTGAAATTTTTGCCAGGGCCTTTGCTAATGAGAACTTTTTTATTTCTTAGAGCCCACATTATGATTAGTCAGTATTATCCTTTTAACTGGTCTCAAAAAGCCAAAAGCATTACTTAGACTAACGCAGATCCCAATTTTTTTTTTGGTTTGGCTTATGGATGATTTAAATTTGCAGAAATCAGCACTTAAATTTTGATTACTTAGTTTATTAATTTGGGTATCATTTTATAAGCTAGCAACCTACTGCTTGACCTTTACTTCAAAAAGGAGGATGGCATGGAGAAAATATGAAAAGCATCTAGCATAAACATTTTTCCATTTGGCTAATCATCTGGAGTAGCACCAGCAGTTGGCCCCATTATCTGTATGAGTCTTGCAATGTATCCAAACATATGGGAATCAGGGGAAGCCGGGATGGCTCAGAGGGTTGAGTGCTCGTTTTGCAGCCCTAGAGGCCAAGGATTGAATCCCAGCCCCAGCCCATGCAGACCCATATGCTGAGCTGGGGCATGCCCCCCAGTTCAGCTCTCACTGGAGTGTGCCTCCCCTGTGGGAGGCCCCCTGCCCAGTTCCTGCCCTGCACAGCCCTGTGCCCACCTGTGGAGTGAAACTATAGAAAACTAATGACGTGCAACTATGGAGACTGCTCTGGGCCCTCCCCCCTTCTCTCTGTCTCTCTCAGTCTCACTCTGTCTCTCTGTCAAAAACAATAAAAATCTTTATGAAAGAATATGGTAATCAGAGATGTCTGAAGCAACCCTGTTCTTGATCTCATGGCCAGTTGCTTAGAATCTTGATAACCACTTACTGGGTTTTTTCATTTGAAGGTATACTTTTAGAAACTAAATAGAAAATGAAGAGTCTCAGACTTTGGGATTAGAGAGTCCTGATTTTTTTAATATTAGTTTTACTTCTTACTAGCTAGACAAACTTGAATAAGTTGCTCAATTTCTCTAAACCTCAGTTTTCTTTTACATAAAGGAGGTTGTGGGATTAATTCAGATCTTTTTTTTTTTAAGTGCCTCATAGTTTAGGCACTAGGTTGCTATTTGTTTCCTTTTGTTGCTTAAATTCTAACCATTTCACAAATATACAACATATTAAGCTATAACCTTAGTATAGGAAGAATTTTCTGGGAAGCTTGGACTCACAGAAACTATAGAGAGATACTCTCCAAATATTTAGAAAGTTTGCTTTTTAGAAGAGTGTCCTTAAATTTAAATAATAAATTTTAGAAATTTTGAAAAATACAGAAAACTAGACTCCCAAAAGGAATCATGCATAGTCCCACTACCCTAAATTAAACACTGTTAATATGTTGGTATACTTTGTTTTATTCTTATTTCTATATACAAATTTGGAATTTAGTTTTGTAGTTTAGTTACTACTATTATAAAATTTTGGTACTCATCTTTTCTTTCTTTAATCATTTAGCATTATACATAGCCATTTCCTCATACTATAAACTCTTTGTAAAAAATATTTAATAGTTGAGTATTATTCCACTGAGTGATTAAATTCTTGTTTACTTATCTACTCCCCCTTGCATATTGATTTCTATTTTACATTATTATAAATAGGCTTCCAGAAATGAAACTTTTTCCATATTTCGGGTTATTTAGCTTCTCCATAGTTGAATTACTAGGTTAAAAGGTATGAGCATATTAAGGGGGCAAGAAGGGTAATAGTCATACAGCTTTCTGGCCACCTTTTTATGTGACCACTTTTTTAAAAATCAAATTTAATGGATTTCAGGCAGTTAATAAAGATCTTTGTATTTTAATTATTTTTGCAACTTGTTGACTGAGTAACTTATTTTTAACCCCCTTCAAATTCAGCCTTCATTAAGGTGTTCACATATAAGGGCTTGACAGTAATTAAAAAAAGATAAATGCACATGTACTTTACTTCCGTGAACCCTTCAATTCTTTATATGAAAATGTTTTATGATACCTTAGGTATCTAAGCTTGATGAACAATACTACAGAATTATTAGATATAAAAAAAACCTTCTCTTCTTCAACTTTCACCCTTATAATTGATTGATCAGTTGAAACAATTGTGCGGTAACTTGAAAGGTTTATAAACATTTATTTTTATCTAAGTGCATTTTTTTCCCCAAAGGGAATGTGTTGTTTTGTAAGAATCAGTATTCTAAGAAGTACATTTTCCCATTGCAACTTGCCTTAAATTTATATTTTCCCATCTTAAGATAGTATTGTTTTGGATTGGTTTGCTTGTGAGAAATTTTTCACCAAAAACTCCAGACAAATTTCTTAATTTACCTGCTTATATTTTACTCTTGTGAATGGAAACCAAGGACAAATTCTTCTCTAAAATGCTAGAAGAATTAAAAATTCTTAATTAAATGCCATGGCCAAGCATATCTCTGTAGGATATTTATGAGAATAATATTGGTTTAGAATTATTCAGTTATAAGCAGGTGAAAGTAGCACAATAGTATAATAATATTGGTAATGCCTGTCATATTGAATTACCTGGATATTATCTCTCATGATCATGACAGCCATGCAAGCTGTTGATTTCCTCTTGAAAAACTAAGAACTCAAAGTAAGGAAATCTTTTCTAAAAATATGATGGTTAAAAATAGCATTTCTGTTTAAAAGAATGGCCATTAGTCTTGGCTATTAGTTTTATTGTTTAAATTTTTTCTGCGTATGTATTTCTGGAAAATCAGAATATATGCATATCACTAAAATGTACCTATATTTTACCTTGAAATAAAACCCCTTAATTGCTTTTATTCAAGTTTTCTGTTATGTCAAAACTAAATTTTAATTTTGCTTAGGAAGACTTTCAGGGTGAAAATTAAAACTATTTAAGCAAGATGCTTTGAAGTACTTCAAGTACTTTTAAATTTTACCTATAGGTAAATAATGAATGTGCTAGTTATAAATCTATTCAGTAAAATGAGATCCTTGTGAAACCTGAACAATATTTTGAATGAACCATATTAGTGTATTTGAACTTTTCTAGATTTCACACTGGCTTCCACTTCATTAGTGTGGATGATGAAATTCATATAATTTTTTTAAAGGAAAAAAAATAAATCTGAGTTGCTAAAAATGGTTATTTTCAGCATATTTTCAAAAAATAAGAATTCATTGGACACTTATGATGTAAATATATGGTACTACGCCTCATAGGTTGTTACGGGTGAATTAGGTACAATGGACTGTGGATATAGTAAGTGTATATACAAGGGCTGTCCATAAAGTATCCAGCAACGTACCGTTCTAATTACTATATTGACAATGGCTGGATTTTTCCCAGACAGCCCTCATACAACTGATTACTGGAATGGATAGAAAGGTAAAATCATAAGAAAGAAAACCTACCAACTCTCCTGGTTCAAAGGAGGGTCATATCTTATTTTAATGGAAATATCAAGAAAGACTTTATGGAGGTATTAGAAATTTTTTTTAAAAATGAAACCCTTCGCTGTAAAGACAGCAATAGGAAATACAACTCCACTGTTTATTCATTTTAAGGATTTAGAGTCCAAGATACTCTGTGGGGAAAAAATGAAAACTTAATTTAGTGTTTGAGAGGCAATGGGAAAGCTAGGGATCTTGTATTATCACTTGATTAATGCATTTGCTTCTAACAAGTTTTTAGGTGGTTTCATTTAATACTAAGCAAATGCAGGTATTTTTTAAAGACTCAAGCATGTCTGAAGTTAAACTGGGTACTTCCGTTGTTCTCTTCTCTAATGTTCATACTAATGATTTTCTTCTACAGAAACCTGAAAGTGCCACAAGCCAACCACCCTCTAACCAGCAAGTTGTAGAGGTGGCGATTCCTCATGTAGGGAATTTTTTGATTGAGTCAAAGGAGGGGGGTTATGATGACGAGGTACCTTTATTATGTTGCTCTGCACTGTTCTACTTATTTTCTGCAGTTTAATACAAGTACTTTGGGCATGCTTGCACCCTCACATTTAACGTCCTTTGCTGCATAACAAACAGCTTTCTTTGCCAGCCATGGTCTGAAATTATCTTTCCAGTTTCTAACAGAACTTTGAATTTCAAATGAAAATTTAAGTAGAAAGCTTGTGGAATTTATCAAAATAATAATTTTTTTGTTTCTAGCATTCTTTTATGCAGAGCTAGAATCACTTTGCTCTCAGGTTGATAGATAACAGTAAGTTTGTTTTGTTAAATAGCAAAAATTTTGAGCATTTAAAAATAATTTGTATTTTCCTTTTGTTTTACTTCAGTAATTATACTTTGCCCGCCATTTCTTGCCAGAAGAACCTATATCCTGATTGCAAATAGATAATTGATATTTTTGCTTCTGTAACCTCTGTGTGACTGAATTGAATGATTCGTCAACATTGCTGAATGTTTACCACATGATGGACCCTCCATCTTATTTCTTAATTTCTTCACTGTTAATTCTCATCTACTTAGTTTTCCAATAGTATCGAGGCGTTTTTTCCTTCTCATGATATGATTTCTGAGAATCCAGATAAGAATTCATTGTTATGCTATTTCCACCAGGTTTTTTCCTCTCTTCCACTTTTCTATATTTCACCGGGAGCCAGGAAAGCTGTTTATGAGTAGTAACAAAAGAGAACTCCTTGGATTCTATAATTAGTTAGTTTTTACTGGCATGGGTGAGAATTGAATATATATATATTAAATGACATTTTTTTGTAACTTTTTTCCAGACTTACTCCAAGGTTAAAATTAAATTATTATATAAGCATTAAACTGTCTTTATGACACTAGACTCAGGTGTCATGTAGTCATTAATGTTACTTTGTCACTATAAGAAAACATGGCCATAAAGAGAATAAGAAGCAGGTTTGTGAGGTAGGAACTGGTCAGAAGGATTTTCTGAAGTATTTAATGTTATTGCAACTTTCAGTGTGTATAATTCCAAATAAACACTATGAGTAATAGGTTCAGTGAATCAGAGGTAATGAATGTAATTCCTTGCTATCTCTAATATTATAGTTTCATAGTATCTTGAGTTGTTTCATTTTGCAGATATTTAAAAATGTAAACAACTAAAAATAAGCTATTATGAAGACAGAATATACTTCGATATTCAGTTCTTAATAGCAATATGTTAGCCCAGTTAACTATTTTAATACCCTGTTGGTGCTTGAAAATTATGGAAACTGGCATGTTTTCCTTGAAAATGTTAATTTATCAAAATGTATTTCTTAAGCACCTGAGTATGTGTTTTAGGGTGAGCCTTCAGGCATTTAAAAAAAGATAGAATTGTGAGTAATCATTTAACACTATCTTTTGTGCAAGTGCTTATGCTGCTGGCAAAGTTTTGTTTTGTTTTTTAATTCATTGGCGTGACCTTTTAACAGTGCATGTGCCTTGGAACCAAGTCCTGTGGATACAGGACCGCTGCTGTGGATGGTCAGGGTGTCCAGTGGGCAGGGATGCCTCGCAGAGGGGAGTAGAAATTGAGCTCATACGACTCATACTGAGCTCCTCATGCCTTAAAAGAGAGGCACCATAAAAAAATAAATTTAAAAAAAAATTGTTGCTCTTTTTAAATTTTCTCTCAAAGAGCAGCACGTTTTTCTTACTGGTCTAGAAGGGGCGTCTTTTTTAAATTCTTGGTTCAGAAAGGATGCCTTTTTGCATTTTGTACAAAGGCACCGTGTGGACTAGATGTGGCCGGCTGTGTGTGGATGATTTTGAAAGATACTTACATGCATATTGGATCACATGTGCTATAAAAATTACAGCATTTGATTTACGAATGGTGAAGCAGAAAGGACTTTTAACGTGCATGTAAAGAAACTATTTCAGGTTTTTTAATCGTTCACAAACTCTGACTTTAAATCCCTTGTGGCAGGTCATGATGACACCGAACATGCAAGGTATCATCATGGCAATAGGTAAATCCAGGAGTGTGTATGACAGGTGTGGCCCTGAAGCAGGGTTCTTTAAGGTACAAGACCATTTTCATTTTGGTTTCTTGGTTTTTTTTAATTAAGTTTCTTAAAATGTTTTGTTTCTTTGAATTAAAATTGGTTTCCTATATAATTTCTCTCTTTAGATATTCTGAGGGTTTCTTTTACGCATGAATCTTAAGAATATTTTTTTTTCCTTTTAATCCAAATAGTTCAACAAAAAAAAGCATTTTTATCTGAGTTACCTTACTAGTGTACCTCTGATTTGTTTGCAGAAATTTGAATTGCGTTTTTATTTGAAGGGAAAAAAGGGATGTTGATGAGCAAAACTAGGGACTGAGTAACTTTCTGATAATGGTTACTTTTTCTCTCATTTGTAATACTGTTAGTGTTATATTTTTCTTTAATTTTATTATCATATGATACTAAATTGCTTCTTTATTGGGTTGTTTCTAAAATAATATGTTCATGTATTTTCTAGTCGTTTCAAGACATCTGAGACCTTCAAGCTAATGCATGATTTCACGACTCCATCTTTTTTCCCTCTAATAGCAGATCTTTACAGTATTGTGATTACAGTATTATTTGATTTTTGCATAATTTTGAAAAATGAAAACACTGTGTATATTTTGTCATTTTATTTAGATTAACCAAAACTCTACCAAATTTATCCACTCTTACCACCTTTTTAGTGTTGGTTTTATATTTTTAAAAAAGAACTTTGTTGAGGTATAATTCACTACAATAAGCTACATGCTTCCTTAACATTAAAAATTCTAAAATTTTTTCTTTAAAAATTGCCATCAATCCCAATTTTCAAAATACTGTTTATTTTCTGTATTTCTTTCAATATATAGTACAAAACAAAGACCTTGTACACAGTAGCCTGTATCAGTAAACACTTACAAACTTGCTAGGATTTGTGTGACCAACCATCCTGGTATGCCCAGGACTGTGGGGTTTTCTGAGACACAGAACTTCAAGTGCTAAACTGTGGAAGTTCCAGCAAAATGGTCTCAGGTTGAGTTGATCATCCTATTAAGATCCCTTAAGAAAGATTGCAAAACTAGTAAAAAGAAAGAAAGAAAAAAGAACTTTTATATTTAAAAATTTATCCTTCTTCCTAGGTTGTCAACTCTTTCTTTTCTTAAAAAACACTGGACATATGTCTTCTAAAGTTTTAATCTGCTTCTTGTAGGAGCGTTATCTATCGTGCTTTTGTCACTTTTTATCAAGTTGGGTATCTTCTGTCACATTACCAAAGAAACCTTTCTTGGGTTTATTTTATATTGGCTTTTTTAGCTTGGAGAAGAAGCTTTTTAACTCTAAGTATAATACTTCTAGATAGACGGGAGTTTTCCTTAGGCATTATGATCGAGCCAATTTGTTATGTGTTACATATGTTTGCTAGTGGTAAAACCATGTGATGAAAATGTTAGCTTTGTTACTGATAAAAGTATAAGTTGCAAAATAAAACTTACATCAGACTGGGTAAGTGGACTTGCTGAGATTTAACCTCTTAATTAGGAGGAGTTACCAACCAATCAGTCCCAATTAGTATTTCAACGATGTGCCCTCCCACATAGGAATTCACTCCTGTAAACATAATACAAAAGAGTTAATTGGCAGGCAGATCTGAAAAAATATATGAAGGCACTTCCCTAGATCCTTCTCCCATATTGACAATTTGTTAGGGTTAGTTTTCATTGCAAACAAAAAAACTCCAAATAATAGTGGCTTAAAGGCAGAAATTTCTGTCATATAAAATGAAATCCAAAGAAAGGTAGTACAGGGCTACTATGATGAGCAAAACTAAAAGCCAGAAGGAAAAAAGGAATAATATTCTCAAAGTTTTAGTTGCTTGAATGTATATACAAGGGTGGAAGTAGGAGGGTCATATGATAATTATAATCATAGGATTAATTTGACTTTTTTTTATTTACTCTAAAAGACATTAAAATATTTTTGTATATTCTTTTCATACCTATTACAGTGCCCTTGGGAGTTTAATGAAATAATAACACATAGTGAATTTTTTTTTTTTTTTTTGCTTACTAGTAATTTATTGCTTCATAACAACTGTTCCCAGTTGATATAACTTTATCATTCTTTTTTACTTTTGAAGTGAATATTATTATTACCTCTTTGTTTATTCTGTAGATACATGATTTACAACAGAATAAGGAGACTCAGAGAAACCCACTTATAAATGGTAATTAATGTGTGATAAAGATGATATTTCAAGTCAGTGTAAAAAAAATGCTTTCGTTAGAATTTTATGTGTAGACTATTTGGCAGTTTTTCTCTTCAGATAAAACAAAATTTCATAACTAGGAATCTAAAAAAGTAAAATAATGAAAGTACTAAATTAAAGATGTGTGGAATTTTGAAAGTGTTAATATAGCCCCCCATCCACAAATTATTGCTACATTTTATAAGATTTTAAAAATTCTACATAGTAGAACACTAAAAACTAATTTAAAGGTAAATGACCAACCACAAAATACAACTTATAACTTATAGGTGAATAAATTTTTTAGCAAATCAAATGATCATTTAATTTTACCTGTTTTCTGTTTGCCCCAAGAATATTCGCCCGCGGGCCTTGCCGCTGCAGCACTTATCCTGAGATTACATGTGGATTACAGTTGTAACCTTACCTCAAAATTTGCCATGAAATAGCTCCCTTTTTACTATTTCCTCATCACTCCAGGATATTGACAGTCTTTGGAAACAAATGACGTCATTCTATTTATAGCATTCTGTTTTTAGTAGTGGTATTTCCTTTTACAACATATAATAATTCCCGATCACTGAAAATATCAAATCGTAGTGGAAATATTGATAAATACTGATCATCATATGCATTTCTGTTTCATTAGGATCAGAAACATGTTCTGTTTAGAAATAACTTCAAGAACAGTTTTTATATATTCTTTTTACATTGAAAACCAGTCAGATTTGCTTCAGCCTCAAAGAGCATGTTTATGTAAAACTAAATGAACGCAGTAGCAAGCTGCACTTTTTCTTTCTAGATGAGAAATGAGTTAAGCAGCAACAAAATCTTACGTTAATGAGAACGTTTTAGAGTTTTATTATTAAGTATATTGGGGTTTTTTATAGATCCATCTTATAAATTAAAAAAAAAAACTGTCTTAAATTCATAGTTAAAGTTTTTCTTTTTAACCGGTGCTTGAATTCAGAAAAATTTTAACGCAGCTACTTGAGATGTTAAGTTTCTCTTTAATCCTCTGAATGTAAAGCTCTTAACGTTGACTTTTTAAAATCGTTGTAAACATTGTCTGTTCTTCTGTATTCTTTTTGTATAAATGTAGTTTATCAAAAATGGATATGAACAATTGGATCTCTGTTCATAAACTGACATCGTCTCTTTTTTGTGTTTGTCAGTATTTGATATTCAGGTTAAAATAGCCATGTATAATTATTAAGAAGACTCCCTTTTTTCAGGCTTTGGAGCATTTTAGATATAGAAACCGACTGGTCCTTGAAGATGTAACATAGCAGCATAGCTCTAAAACAGGGAGGGCCTGATTCCTTTTATTGGGTACAAACCTTGGGCAACCATTTCAATTTTTATTTAGTTTTCCTGGGTCTCTTCAGTTTTTCTACCTCTTAAAGCAATTCTGGTAGTTTATATTTTCCTAAATGATCTTTAATCAAAATGTTATCGTTTCTTGCCATAAAGTTATATGTATTATTTTATAATTCCTAAAACTTTTAACTATATTTCTGGTTTTACTACCTTTCTTATTTGTGGTAGTGTTTTTTCCTATTTTTTGATCTTCCATCTAGCTTTTTGAAAAGAAAAAGCCTTTGACTATCTGCAGCCAATTGACACATTATTTTGGTTCATTCTCTACCTTTACCTAGCTTCTTGAAGTAAGTTTTATTCTATTTTGCTTGAGTTGGAATTTTTCTTTGACTCTTGTCTGGCCCTATAGATTTTGATATCTTATATTCCCAATATTAATATAGTTTTGATGCTTTCAGCCAAGGAATAATTTAAACAGTATTTTTAAATTCCTAAGTGTGTAGTTTGGGAGTTATCTTCAGCTTTAATTCTTATTTGCATTGTACTGTGGTCAAAAACCACAGCCCTCTATGATTCTGACGTTCTGGAATGTGAAATAAGTTTTTTTCATCTCTCGGCACACTGTCCATTTTTTAAAAATAGTCCACAAACATTTAAAACATATGTAGACACACATATATACATGCTCTTTGTACTCAATTAACCTTATTTTAGAGATAAAAGCATTGAAAGTTGGAGAATTATGTGACTGGTTTTATGTCACAATTAGTAGATAGTATACCAGCTGTCTGAATCTTAGTCTAGCCGATTTTCCCTTAGATTTTATTGCCTCCATGATAATGTTGTATGTTTGTATATTTGGTATCTTCAAATATATGTGTACAGTTATATCAAAATAAGGTTTGTAAGAAGTTATAACCTTAGAATATGATTTTATGTTTTAGAAATGTAAAAATATGTCTAGGTGGAAATTATCTGACTCTTTAGACTTGAAGATTTCAAAAGAGACACTTAAACTAGTCCTGTTGTATGAGTCCCCTGTAGATAGATGGTGAATGAACAAGAAAAGACACCGTGCATATAGAGAATTTAAAAATAAAAGACACTTGTGCATCTGGGGGGCTACAAGCCTGACCCAGGGGAAAGGAGGGCTTTGTTGAAGAATAATAGGAAATACAGCTAAATGTTATAGGTAACACTGGGCTGATTAGCAGGACCCTGTTAAAGGTCTGGTGAACAGAAGTTAAAAGATGAAATGCAAAGCAGATTCATCACCTAATGACCAGTGTAAATATGTGGTGATTTTAATGTAGTATCTGTAATAATTAACTTTAATAATTACTTTCATAGGCAGCCAGAAAGTATGGAAAGGACAAACATAATCCTGAGGATAAATGAATAATTCCAAGGAAATAGAATGAGACAAATTTAACTACTCAGCAGTGTTAACACTGTTCATTAATGATAGATTCATTGTGTAAAGTTCTGCTAACTAGTTTGGCATGATACATCTGTTGAAAATTTGAAGGAATAGATAGGTATAATTGCAGTATATTTTAAAAGTCAGAAAACTTAAGGAAGTTCATAAATAACCAAACAACTGAGGAATGAATTTATGCTGGTAAAAACTGTGTGTGTGTGTATCTTTGAAAACTTACTCCTAGAAATTTAGACATGCTTTTCTACCTCTACTGTCTTAAACACTTATAGATTGTATATTTGGCGTTTACTTATGAAAATTAAGAGGATCTTAAATAGAGAAAATTAAGAAATAAACAAAAGCTTAGAGTAAAAGAAGATATATGTATATATTTTCCAGGGATTTATAGTAAATAGGAAACTATTTGCTATTTATAAAAAAGAAAATCACAGCCTCTAATTTGCAAGGAGGTGGTAAAATGGATAACAGTTTAGTTTTATCATTTGTTATCTCTAAATCCATGCCATTTCAATAGACTTAATACATTTATTTTATTTTAGTCATAATTTTGGCCAAAAGCATGCTATGTGAAATATTTGAATATTCAAAAATCTTGTAATAACCTATAACAATCATTGTCTAAGGGCCATAATAAGGAAGAATTGTTATTGTTTTTGTTTTATTTTTTTTCTCAAGTTCAGTATAGTGTGGTTATTAAATGAACACGTGCCTTTTTTTCAGTTGAGAAAATAAGATTTCAAAAAGTTCTAAGCAAAGCTCATGTGCGCTATTTAGGTATGCCTAGAAGTGAACCTTGATAATCTTACATGTCAAAATATAGTTAATTTTCATGGCTATTTTTAACCATGGTTGTAAGACTTTAGAATGATATATATATGCCCTAAAAAAAAAGTTGGAATATATAATTTTACCTACAAAATAATTAAATACTGTTTATAATGTGCTAATCTTTATAGAAAAGACTGTTAGGCTTCACCTTAATGAAGTATTAAGAATATATAACTATAATAGTACATTTCATTTAATTTTATCAGTTGCATTTCTCCCTCTTTTAACTAGAGCCACATAGGTGGTAATGTCTATATGACCAAGAATTGCTTAAGAAAGGTGTGGATTTAATAAAGAAAGACCTTC
>PVKE010010473.1:30846-42512 GCA_004027555.1 Craseonycteris thonglongyai | reverse complement strand
AGCCAGGCTGCCTTCCTCGCTTTCTCTGGCCATTTTGGACCTACCTGAACTGCTCTGCTCAACCCTGAGACCTCAATTATGTAAGTAATAAACCTTTTTGTACTTTTTAAAAATTTTTCTGTATTTTTTGATGTTTAAATAATAAATACGAATTGCTACTTTTATACTACATGTTTAAATTGTTTAAAAAGCCCAATGAAAGTTCTAGAAAGCATGGCTTTAGAAATATATAAGTGTAACTTGGTATATGCATATATAGAAGCATTAGAAAAATGCAGAAGCCCTCCATCTGTTGGTTGTATATGACCTGTGTTTTCACTTGTCCCCAATAATGTTTATTTTCACAAAAATTCTTGAAAATTGCCTTTCTTGAAAATTGCCTATCAGTGAACCTGTTGTGACTGCATCAGACTCAACACTTGTATCCAAGGAGACCTGTCTGTCCCATCAGAATGTTTCCTGGCCTATGACTCTTTTAGGTTTGGGAAGGTAACATTGTTCCAGTCAATTAGAATGACTTATGAGATATGCAGAGTGTCAATAGCCATATCTAATGCCCGGCAATTTAAGGTGGTTTTTGTTTATATAATTATCACTGAATTCTAGACTTTTAATCTTATCTCTTTAAATACCTAACTGGGAGTTAGTAAGTAAGCAAGCAGTCAGAATACATGTTGCATTTTGTTTGAATCGCCTGTCAATGTTCTAAACGTCCTTTCCCAGCTCTGCGGGACCAGGGCTTTTCCTTTCCTGCCCTATCAGAAGTAACTACCCTCCCCGGCTCCCTCCCCAGAGGCACAGTATTTGATCTCCATCACCTGGTTGGTCTAGAAATTCCAATACTTTAGATTGGGTTTTGTAGTCAACAGGAAGAGAAACAGTATTGGTATCAGATTTAAAAAACATCCATGCCCCCTCTGCTTAGAGGTCACAATAATTTCACATCACCCAGGGCACTGAGCAGAGGAAGTATGTTACACAATCCGAACATTTTTTCCCCCCGGTCTGAACATTTTTAACCGCTTAGTTTGGTGTGAATCCAAAGAAAAGTCAGTGAACTGACTGACCTGCCTTAGACTTGGCCTTAAGAAAGAAATAAAAACTGTGGCTTTACAACAGGAGAGCATTCAAAGATAAACAAAGAGAAAAGCCCTCTGAACAGCATGTCCACCTGTGACAGGTTCAGAGGTTCAGTAAAATCTAAATGGAAAAGTCCCCTAAGAAAAGAAGCCCAGGGAACAGTTAGTCAGCTTTCCAGAGGGCTGAGATCTGGTCCAGCATCTCACATTCTTCTCCACACCACCCCATGGGCTGCCTTTCTCTGTTTTAGGGTCTCTGTAGCACCAGGCCAGAAGAGAGAGCCTTATCTAGATGCATTCGCTACTGTTGGCAGCTTTAGCAAAGGAAAAACTAAGGGCAGAATTCTGTACGAGTTGTAGAGGTTTCAATTTTCCTTGGGCCCCTTGTCCTACAGGAACATCATCAACTGAAAATGGATTTTACTTAGTGTCTCACAATCCCTTTTTTCTTCCTTCCTTTTCTTCCTTTTTTACTTTTTGTGAAGACAGTACAGCTAATTGAAACTCCAAGCAGTTGTAAAGTAGCTTATACAAACCGGGAGAAGTTTAACCAGTTATCTCTTTTATTATATTTTCTTAAATGGAGATATAGGACACATAGGACAAAGTGCACAGATCTTATGTATACAACTCAATGAATTTTTAAACACATATAGGAAACTATTGTCCTATCTGTTCTCTTGGCCTCCAGCCCCAACCACTTCAATTCATTCTCTATGCCACCACCAGACGGATCTTGTAAAATACAGATTTAGCCAAGCAATAGAAATAATGACATCAGCTGTTGCACTACTCCCACGGCAGTGATCGACTATTTAATGTCAGTTACTGCCCTACGCTCTTTAATTCGTTATCTCCTTTAGGATCATACGAGTCAAGCACTTAGAACATTGGCAGGCACACAGTGAGCATTAAACAATAACTATTATTATTATTAGTTATTATTTACAGGAGCCCTAAAAGGTCAGTATTTTTATCATTACCAATTTATAGGTGATAAAGCTGAGGCTTAGGTCATTTGCCAAGGTTGTTCAGTCTAAATGTGCAGCATAGGGAGCCAGATTTCCAAAGCCCAAGTGCTAAACACCATACTTTAGCCAGGGGTGTCCAACCTTCTGGCTTCCCTGGGCCACATTAGGAGAAGAAGAATTGTCTTGGGCCACACCTAAAATACACTGACACTAACGATAACTGATGAGCGATTAAAAAAAAAAAAAAAGAGTCGCCAAAAAAATCTCATGTTTTAAGAATTTGTGATGGATCTTACTCAAAGCTGTCCTGGGCTGCATGTGGCCCATGGGCCGCAGACTGGATAAGCTTGCTTTAATGCCTTGTGAGAGGTGACATTTCTTTAATGAAACCCCTTGAAGCCTCTTCAGCCTCTATAGGATAAGGGCTCAACTCCTTAGTGTGTTCTGCCCACAAGGTCTTCCCACAAGCTAAGTACAGACTGTGTTTCCACACTTGATTTTAGTTTTTAATCGACCATCCATTCCTCTCTTGCTCTCATAATGCTTGTCTACTTATCATTCCCTGAAAAAGTTTTGATCTTAATAACTGCCATTATTGCTATCAGCATGTATGACTTCTGGGTGTTTTCTGTATTTCCAATTCTTACTGCAACTACCCCAAATATGTAGTATCATACTTGTTTTACAGATAAGTAAACCGAGACACAGAAAGACTGTTTCATGGTCAGAGAGCCAATATGCCTCAAGGCTGGAGTTCAAACCCAGCCCATGTGACTGCAGTGCTTGGTCCTTCCTACTCCAACACAATTCCTCTCAATTCACCTGCTCTCCTACCTGGCTCAAATGTCACTTAGTTTCTAAGGTATTTTTGACTTGGCAACCAATTTTCCCTCTCTTGCTCTGCTGCCCTTCACAGGTATAAACAGATCACTAGTTAAGGAGTAATGGGTCTTGCTCTACTTCTATTCTTGGCCTTTCCAGGTGCATTCAACTTTTGCATGGAAAAAAGCTGAAAGTGAATGTTTCTGAAATATGCCTACTGCAGGCCTTGGAACCAAACATTTAAATTGCAACTTTGTCCAAGACATAGCAAGTCTTTGACCAGATGGGGTTATGGTCTAATGGCATGAACACAGAGGGCAAAATGAGATGTTGCTGCCCGTTAGACACCACATGTGCTTTAACAGAACCTCTAGGGGATGTGTGATTCATGAGCTCCTGGGACATGTGTAATTCCTGAAGGATGAGCCAGCCAGCTCTCAAGACCCGAGCACAGTGGAGGGTGTCTTCGGTGGGCAGCCAGAAAGGCCAAGTGAGGCAACTTTTGAACTGATCTTGAAAAACCTTTTATCATTGGAATGGCTAAGATTTTGTTGATTATGTAGAATTCAAGATACCAAAGGATTTGAACATTTGGTACATGTTCAGGTCCTTCTGCACCTCATAAGCGAGTATTAATGTGCAATCTGTGAAGTCTCACACTTGACAGGGAGTGGCTGGCTCTACAACTGCCTCCTGACAAGATCTGGCAGCATTTGATGGCTGCTCACTCAATCATACTTGCATTTAAGATGGTAAAATAAGCTAGCTAATTCTTTAGCTTGCTATTTTTACAAAAATTAAACTACATATGCATCTTTTCAAGTCCCAAGCTATAAACAGTCTCATTGTTGAGAAAAAGTACAAAAATCCAACTCTGCATCAGCACAACTATTAAAATAATTTAAAAAGTAAACTGGGTTGACAAGATGATTCTAAAGTTTGCTCTGGAAGAATAAAAAGGCAGGCATAAGTGAGACAATTTTGTAAAACAAGAATATGAGCATGTATTTGTGCTACCAGACAAAATATATCATAAAATTCGAATAACTGGTACTGGCATTGGCATTGGCACTAAGGAAATAAGATTGCTTAGAAATAGGCCCCAGGACACACATGTAATTAGATTATGATGAATTTGGAATCAAAAGTCAGCACAGAAAGGAGTATTAAAAAGTGGAGCTGAAATGACTGTTTAACCATGGGGGGGGGGGGGAATCAAGCTATAGCTTCACCTTATATCACAAAGCAAAATAAATCCCAGAACTTTATCATTATAGGTATAAAATAAACTATTTAAAAAAGATAATAAAATGCAAATTATCATTTATCTGAGTATGGGGAAAGGCTTTGCAGGTCTTAAAGCCACAGAGGGGAAAATCACAGGAAAAAATGGACAGATCTGAACACATATAGTTTTAAAATACTATTTATCAGAAAACATCATATATAAAATCCAAGGGCAAACAATAAAACTAATATAAAAGCAACTCATATAAATGAACAGAAAAGATAGCCTGCCCTCAAATGGGCAAAAGATGTGATAAAAAAATTTTTCATAAAAAAATAGTAGTAAATCATAAAAAATGTTTAGCCTCAGAAATAATAAAAAAAAGTCAAACAATAATGAGAAATCTTTTTGTCTCTATAATTACCAAAAATGCATGCTTTTCAAAATGAAGATGGCTAATGGTCCAGGGATATGAAGGAAGAACTTGCTTATACTATTGACTGGTAAAAACATAAATTGTATTTGGAGCTCTTAAAAAGTTCAAACCCTCTGACTACAGTAGTTCCTCTTCTTAATTAATCTTAATCAGAAACTAGATAATTTTGTATAAGGATGTATATCAGTATTATTTATAATACAAAAATGAGAACCACTAAATGTCCAACAAAAAGGAGAAGGTATTTAACTGCAGCGATATCTTATATAGGAATTCAAAATAGCTAGTACTTCTGAAGATTATTTAATAAGTTTAAAAAAGCAAGATAAGGGGAAGCCGGGATGGCTCAGTGGGTTGAGTGCTCACTTTGCAGCGCCGGGGACCAAGGATCGAATCCCGGCCCCGGCCCCTGTGGACCAACTGGGAGCTCCCCCAGTTCAGTTCTCTCTCTGTCTCTGTATCTCTCTCTCTCTCTCTCTCTCTCTGTCAAAAATAAATAAAAATATATATATATAAAAAAAAAAAGCAGCAAGATAAGAATGTATATATTATAAAGAATGAGCCATGTTCTATACCTATAAATGCATAGGAAAGGACAATGTTAGCTGTGGTGGGAGCTCATAATACCAATAGCAGCAGCTACCCAGGTACATGATCTCATTTAATCCTCAAGTCACATTAGGCATCTTTCTGCCCCTGTTTTATAGATGAGAACAATGGGCAGTGGAGCTGGGACTCAAACTCAGGTCTACCAAGGGCTGGGAATGGAACCTCTCTGCCATGCTGCTTGAGGATTATTTTCTCTTTAGTAATTGTCTATGCTTCCCCAATTCTCTGCAATGAGTATATGCTTATAGTGTGGGAAAAATCACAACTTTTTAAAAAAGTGAACTGGGGTCAAGAGGCTGTTGGAAATGTTATGCTCTGTCCCAGGACAGCATGTGGTATGGAAGACTGTACTGCCAGCGAGTCATCTCTCACTCTTCCCCATGGCTGTGGGTGGTTCTTCAGCTTCCCTTCCCTTTCTCCTGCTCTCTACACTGTCAGTCGTGGACTCACTCGGCCTGGGGAAGGAGGAGAGCCTTTGGTGCGTGGTGGCGCCATCCCAGGGCTCGTCTGGCCTACTCACGTTCTTTCCTCTGCCTCCCTCTTTTCCTTTCCTCCCATGACCCTTAGGCTTTCTAGCACCCTCTGGCAATAAGCCTGGTTCAAGGTTCTGGTTTAACAAAACAAAACAGAGCATCCTGGGGTTAACTCTGGGTTGGCCTTTCACAGTTCTATGATTAAATTGCATTTTTCAATGGTTCCGCCTTTAAACTCAAACCCTTTTAAAGAGAAATTTAAGGAGAGCAAAACATAGGAAACAGTGCCAAATGTCAATAACATATTTTACTTGTTTGGGGAATGGGCAGCTTTAGAAACCACAAATTCCCACTTAGGCAAGGGCTACTTGAGCTTTTTTCTTTATTGCTTAGCGACAGAAGCCTGGCTGTAGACCATGGTCAGAGTTGTCTCTTCTTTTCTTTCTCTCTGAAAACAGTTATAAAGAGATCTGAGTTTCCATAAAGAGATTGGCCAATTCTACAGCTCTAATCAAATAACAGAAATCATTTTCCACTTACAATGTAGTTGCCTTAAACTAAACGGCTGCTCCAGCTCTGTCTTAGTACCTGTTATACCTGCTTAACCAGCTCAGTTACGTTGAGCCATACACTCCAGACCTGGGAGGCTTCACACACACGTGATCTGACCACCAGCTGGCAAGGCTTTGGGACTGTGTGCTCAGGTAGGTTTTCTGTCTCCTTTCTCCCACAGAAAGTGACTGAAACTAGATGTGAGCACTGCTCTATGACTCTGCTTTCTTTCCAAAACCATGGTGGGCACACACACAATGCAAAGAATCCCAGAAAGCTCTCTTCTGTAGCCTTAGATCTATTCCATCAGGGGTCATGAACCCAAACATCAGAGTCCAATAATGAGGGTCTTCTCAGCTAAATTAAAGTGTGGCCCAGTCAGTCTTAGGACATGACCTAATAAACTGGACTATATTATCACCAAATAAAGTAGAAATAAGGTGCCAGTGAGCTCAGGTTTCCACAGCCACTCCTGAAATTACTGCAAATGTGAACTAGTTCCACTTCACAATAAGTACATAACAGTGAAAAAGTTTTCCTTTATATACTGAGTACTGAGCATTTGGGTGGTAAGCATTTGTAAGGCGTACAGAACAACTAACTATAAGCCAGGGAAATAGTCCTGGAATGAAGCAGCTGATAATCATCTGAGTTAACAGTCAACTAACATGAGTACAAAAAGATTACTCTCCTAACATAAAGGTTAGAGTTAACTGATTCAGTAAAAATTGCAAGAAAATCTAGAGAAAAATAAAAACTATAGAAAAGCTGGAAAAAGACTCAAATATCCTCAACAAAATACTAGCAAAATGATTCTGGCACTCTATAAAAAGAATTATACACTATGACCAATGGGATTTATCCTAAGAATACAAGGTTGGTTTAAGGTCTGAAAATCAAACAATGTAATAGACCATGTAATAGACCGCCTTAACAGAATAAAGGACAGAATCAACATATACTACATAATCATCTCAATAGATGCAGAAAAAAGCATCTGACAAGATTAAACACCTCTCTGTGATAAAAACACTCAAACTTGGAAAAGATTTTCGACCTGATAGAGGCTCTCTGTGAAAAACTCAGTTTTTACCTCTAAAATCAGGAACATAACAGATGTCTGTTCTCACCACACCTATTCAACACAGTACTGGAAGTTCTAGCCAGGGCAATTAGCAAACAAACAAACAAACAAAAAACCTTCAGATTGGAAAGGAACTAGCTGATGTGTATCTAAGAGGACAAGATCTGGTATATAGAAAAGCTGGAAACATTTTGTTAACATGAGAGTCAGCAATGAAAAAAAAACTTTTAAATATACTTTGAACAGTAACTATACCCTTGCATGTTGCTTGTACTCTTGGAAAGTCTGAGTGACTAATACTATCCAATTCAGAGTTATGGAAACACTTGTTAGGAATCCCATTCCAAATAAGCTACAAAGGTAGTATTACTGTCACAGCATGTAATTCCTCATTTTCAACATAAAGAAAGAGCTATATGAGGGCTGTCCAGAAAAAAAAACCCAGTCATTGTCAATATAATGAGATTGGTTACATGGTTGGATACTTTCCACACAATCCTCGTATATGTACTTTTATGAATAGAAAATCAATTTCCTTTCCCCTTTCTACTAAATATGTTACACTCTACTTGAGTACATATTCAAAATATGTGTAAGAATTATCAATGAGTAGAATGCTGAATAATTTGCCTGGTGTCCACCTATTTCAGTCTGACTCTGCCTCCTGCAGGTACACTGGGTCCTGCCTACCCCCCCAAAAACAAAAATGACATTAATCTGATAGGCGTGTCCCAGTTCCCCTTGTACTGAGTCGTGAAAAACTCCATGTGGACAAGGGGCTTGGAGCCAGATTAGAAACAAGCCATTGCCATCTGTTGAAATTGAGGCCATTGGGTAGATAAGGATGAGAACCTACATGCCCCCTAGAAAGATCCTTTAAGGCACAAGAAAAGTCATTTGAGGAACAAGGCTACTCAGATGTCTTAGAGTTAGTAAAATAAAAGCTGCACGCAAGCCAGTCATACTGCTGAGTCTACAGAATGACCCAGGTACTTGGGAATGCCTTAGTCTGAACTCTCTAATTAGTTCCTGCTCTCTTCCTTAGAGCAGTGACTATAGCAGTGATCCTGTTGCTTTGGGTTTGCTGGCCTTGAACTTGCCAGACCTTCTACAGCTAACTCAGACATATCCTGACAAACCACCTTAAATCTTGCTGGAGTCTGAACTTTGCTTCTTGTTTGTGCTTTGGCCCGACAGTTAATCCTTCCAAGTCTAGTCTTGACATCGTACATTTTTGGGTCTCCTGCTCTCTTTTATAAATCTTTCTGTACCTCCAAATGGCCTCTTTCTAGACCAACTTTGAAATCTCGTGTAAAATAATGTGCTGGTCAAAGCAATAAAGAACAGAAAAATAATGACCTTTTAAAATTTTCTCAAATATGTCCAAGATTGTTAGCTTCTCTATTCTCCTGACTCCTAGTCACAACAGCAGCAACATAAAGGAAACGAAAAGACTAAGTATTTCTACATTGTCCTCTGAACTTTCCATTTTGGAAGTGAAAAGAAATAAACATTTTAGCAAGTGTTAAGTACATATTCCAATGGATGGGTTGCTAACAGTAATTAGTTATTTCAGTGATACCTCATTTTCAGTGATATTATTTTATAAATAATTATAGCATTGCAATCCTGATAGTAAAACTATAAACCTAAAGAATAGACTTAGGAGAATTTCACAAGCAGGAGCTCTTTAATAATTTCCCTGAAGAAAATGCTTGAGTGCACTTTAGAAAGAAAGACTAGTGTGATTCCCTGTCACCCTTCCTGAAGTGCTCAAGGCTGCTAGGCAACTGAGAGGCATAAGACCATGTATAGAGAGGGGCCGAGCGATGGCACCCACATTCCACGTTTTCTGGATCAGTACAACTTTTCAAAAGTTAACCATTTTTAACTTTGCCAAGTAAGAACACTAAAAATAACACGTAGTAAGGACACTAAAAACCAAACCTGTCATCATTTCACAAGAAAAAAAAAGGTCCTAATGCCAAAAAAAAAAGAAGTAGGAAGTATGCTTTCAGAAAGAAAAAATATTAAAACTGAATATATGTGGTGTTACTAAAAATTCACCACATTATAGTATTTTTCTCCTTCCTGTATGACCTGGTAAATACTCCATCCCAGATGAGCCCTCAACCCCTGGAAGGAAGTTGGGAATGCTTGTGATATGAGAACAAGGGACCTTATTGTTTGCCAAAACCATTGCTTTAAAGTACCTTTCAAAAGAGGAGAATCAGGATGGTGTTTCCAGACTACAGTCATGTGAAAACAACTTCAAAAAACGTCATAGCTGCATTCCACCTGTGTGATTATTTACTTAATTTAAATTGAGTCATTTGTTTACTTAAATATGTTTATTTAGAAATGAAAAGTCGTGCATGAATACCATAAATGGAAGGCCAGTCTGTCTTGCCATAACATCAAGATAACACAACTGCTGGAAGGCTCTCTACTGAAAGGAAAGATTAGCAGGTATTAGGAGTTCAAGTCATCCCAGCCCTAGAATGAAACTTTGTTGTTTGATTTCACTTGAAGGACTGGAAGAGAATTGAAGGGAATATCTTTCTCATTTTATGGAATTAAATGGCATTTAACGCCACTACCATGTATGTACGGCTCACAAGCATCTCTTACACAAACTAACACCATCTTGGTTAGATAGTCACGGAGTCAGAGGTGGCCTCTCATAGTACTGAAGAGCATGCGTGAACTCAGCCTTCCTGAGGTCAAGTTCTGGGAAGTTCCCATGTACCAACAGGTGAACTTTATCAAATAATTTCACTTCTATGCCTAAGATTTTCACCTCTGGAACGGGGCTAACGGTAATACTGTACAGGCTGGTTGTGAGGATCAAATGAATAGATATAAAGCTCTTAGAACTATAAGCAACACGAATTAAGAGCTCAACAGTGATAGTTATTCTTATTATCCCACACTTTAAGGAAAACCAAAAGGTCTAGGCTTCTTATGTTAGACCAGACCAGGCATTTAGTAATACTGTAACACATTTCTGGAAAGAACATAGAGCTAGGGGATAATAATGAAAATTCATGTGCTAATTTGAGTTAAAATGAGTAACTTAGTAAATGTACAGCTAAAGCATATTGTTCATTTGGCTAAGTTTCCTCCCATGCCCCCTTTTCTTGGTCAAGAGCAAGTCTCAATGATACATTTTTGCTTTTAAGGCATAATACACAATGCATTTGACACAAAAAGGTCACAACACAGAGAACGATTTTTAGGATCTTAACTGCAAGTCACTCTTTAGGTAAACAAGGCCATCCAAATACATTAGGCTTTTAATTATGAAGTCAATGTCCTGTCTCCTTAGAATAAACAATAGAGTTAATGTCAGATCTAACCCTCAGATTGGCTACACATGTTATGATTTAATTCATATTATGAAATACAGTGAAGAAGGACTTACTCATCACTAAATCATCAAATAAATAAGCTAACATCAAAAAGCAGTAGTTCTAGGGAGCTCCTGAGATGGATTAGTTGGTTCTGAACAAGAAAGATATATATTAACATACCCTAAGCTGTTGCCTTTCATGTGTCTCATCCCTTTTGTCCCTGGAACTATTTTTAGTACAGAGAGAACAACAGCGCTGCTAGGGCAAGTCAAGTAGAGAGGGTATTAATTTAGTAGATCTTGGTCAAGGTTAGGGCAAGAGATAGTGGGTCAGTACATATTTAGTTTATTAAGCTACAAGATAAGGTCATACTGGAAACTTAAAGCAACTTCTAGACCCTGTATTGGGTCTGCCTTGAGGGTGGCCTCATTCAGAAGGATCTGGACTTTGAGAATATGTGTCATCTTCAGTCCCTGTCCATTCACTGTAGGACAGTTTCTTCCATCTCTGTAGCATGCTTCTTGGTAATGGCTTTATTTCCTTCCCTTCCTCTCCACTCAGCTTTGGTTGTTTCTTCCTCTAGCATCCCAGGATGAGTATTCAGCGTTTCCTTCTTGCTGTCATGATCTCCCATTTGTAACTTGCCTCCCTTTGCTCTACAGAACTCTTCCTTGCTAGCCTACTTCTGATTAGGCCAAGTTATCTATTGTCCTCATTTGCTTTGCTCTTTCAGGCAGGTCTCTCAATGTTTCTATTGAATTCTGCATCAAACATTAACTATTCTTTTTAAAAAATGTTACCTGTCCTTTTCTAGTTCTCTTCTTCCTCCCACACTGTCAAGGACATTAAAAAACAAAACAAGGGGGAAAGCCGGGACGGCTCAGCGGGTTGAGCGCTCGCTTTGGGGCCACGAGGACCGAGGATCGAATCCCGGCTCCGGCCCAGGCAGGACCCACATGCTGAACTGGGGAGTTCCCACAGTTCGGTTCTCTAGCTGTCTCTGTCTCTGTCTCTCTCTCTATCTGTCAAAAGTAAAATAGAAATAAATATGCACTGAAG